>JBBUKS010041386.1:0-10567 GCA_038050645.1 Hedychium gardnerianum | reverse complement strand
TACTAGTACCCTATTGCATTCATCTTTAATACATTTTATTTGGGTAAGATCTCTTGTCTTCCTTTCTCTCACTTTAGTTATTCTATAAATGTTTATTTCCCCTTCTTTTATATCCAATTTTTGATATAATCATTCAAAAGTTTTATTCTTTGCTTCATTCACTGCTTTCTTAGCATTTTTCTTGTCTAATGTTTTTTTTTTAGTTTTCCTCGTTCTTACAAATATATAATTCCTTATAAGTTATTCATTTTTTCCTTCACTTTCTTCTATACTTTCTCATTCCACCATCAAGATTTCTTACTTGGTGGTACATGCCTCTTTGACTCACCGAGTACACTCTTAGCTATTATTTTCAACTTTGATATCATCTTATCTCATGTCGTATTAGGGTCACCATAAATTTCCCTTTTATATTCCTCCTACCTTTTCCTTAAATATGTTTTGCTTCCCTTCTTTTAACTTTCACCACTTAATTCTAGGAGTCGTATATATTTTATTTCTATTGATACTATGAGTGAGGCGTATATCCAACATTACTAACTTATGTTGGGTAGTTAAGCTTTCTCCAGAGATGACTTTGCAATCTTTATAAATCTTTCTATCCCTCTTCCTAACCATAATAAAGTCAATTTATGATTTATTATTCCTACTTTTAAACGTGACCAAGTATTTTTCTCTTTTCTTAAAATATGTATTAACTAATATAAGGTCATATGCTATCGTAAAATCCAATATAATTTTTCCTTCTTCATTTCTCGTTCCAAACCCATAACCTCCATGTACCCTCTTATATTCCTCATTTTTCACTCCGACATGCTCATTTAGATCGCCTCCTATAAAAATCATCTCATTTGGTAGAATATTTTGTAATACTTCCTCTAGGTCATCCCAAAACCTTGATTTGGTAGCTTCATATAAACCTACTTGAGGTGCATATATGCTAATTACGTTCATAGATTCTTTCGTCATTATTATCTTGAGAGCTATAATTCTTTCTCCTTTTCTAACTACTCCTATAACTTCATCTTTTAACGAACTATATATAATAATACTCACTTCATTTCTTGTTTTACTCTTTCCTGTATACCATAACTTAAAACTCGAGTTCTCTATCATCTTTGCCTTCTCACCTACCCATTTTGTTTCTTATATAAACAAAATACTAATCCTTTTCCTAATCATCGCATCTACGACCTCCATTATTTTACCAGTGAGGGTTCCTATGTTAATGTTCCAAATCTTAGACTATTAGTTTTCTTATAATATTTGTTCTTATCCAATCTATGGTGTGAGAACTCTTGCCTATTTAGCACTACACCCGAGTTCTTATGGAGATGTAGCGGTCCTTCTTGCATCTAATGAAACTTTTTCTTGAACATTTTTTTTGATAGTTATTAATGTGATCCTTCATTTTTCAAAACATGTTCGAGAGAGAATTGAGATAAATCTTCCTAAGAATCTGGCTAAGTTTGTTGGAGGCTGGACTAAGTCTCATTCTATGTTATTTTAATCATAGGAAACTATGTATCATTTTTCAGTAAACAATTTGGGGAAAACAAGCTAAAGTATGTACCCCATCATGGCTTTAGCATGTCCTGATTTATGGACATTCTATTGAAGGGAAGCCTTGGCGCAACAGTAAAGTTGCTGCCATGTGACTTGGAGATCACAGGTTCGAGTCACGGAAACAATATCTTGCAAAGCAGGGTAAGATTGTGTACAATAGATTCTTCCCCGGGACCCTGCATTGATGGGAGTTTCGTGCACCGGGCTACCCCTTTATAGCTGAGGTTTGCCTTTAGGTTGCTTCTAAATGATTAATTGGTGATGAGAGACTTAGAGTTGCTTTCTCTCATGCTCATAATTTTTGGGAAGTAGTTGCTCATGAAGTTGAGATTGGCTTATATTATTGTGATGGTGTGTATATATGAAATTTGGGTTGAATAAGCGAGCGTGGCCGCCTAGATTCCCAGCAAAATGCTAGTTTCTAAACTATTTGAAGCACTTGCATGCTATTTAAACCTTGCTAAAAGAGGACTGAGTAACAGAAATAATACATGAGTGCTAAGAAAAGAATGAAGATATTATTTGTTTCTTCCTGGATTAGGTGTATGAGTAAGTTCTCAAGCCAAACCATAACATCGGCCTTCATTTTAGGTTTAGATTCTTTTGAAGTGAGTGTAACTCATTGCAATTTTTTAGTGGAATTGCTCTCCATGTTTACTCTTTCAACAAATATTATTGTTAGGAACATGTTAGTTTGGATGCAATTGTATCAACATAGTTGGAACTGAAGCAATTTCAAGAAAGAAGTTATATATTAACTAATATCAAGTCAAAACTGTGCGCTATGAAAAAATGGAAGTAAAGAACTGAACTGAAATTATGTTCCTCACTAGTTATTTCATAACATACCTGCCTACTTTTTATGCCAAGATAAGCCATATTGATGGCATTTGCATTTACCCTCACTTTCTTGAGTTTATGTTGGATTAAGATTGTTGATCTCCTCTAGAGATATAGTGGACTTCTATAACTTGTATGTTCTGCTAAATAATGCTGTCTGCATTGCAGGCTTGTGATCAGTCATCGACTACTTTAAAGATTCCCAAGTCCTTATTGCATGGATCAGATTCACTTTTAATGGGTTTTCCTCAGTGTGCAAATTCTTATTATTTGTTGATGCAAGTTGACAAGGATTTTAAGCCAAATTTTATTTTACTAGAATCTAGATCTGATTCAGATGGAAACTTGAATTCATTCAATGATTCCAATAATGTAATACGCGTTAACAAAATTGATATTGGTCAAATGCAAGTAGTTGATGATGAACTGAATATGAGCCTTTTTGACTGGGAGAAGCTTCATTCTTTACCGAGTAATAGCGCATTTAATCAGGCTGGAGAAAATCATTTTAGAACAGAAGCAACTCTCCAACTTCCTGGATTTTCACAAACAAGCTTTTCATCTGTTGTTGATGAAGTGTTTGAGTTTGACAAACCTTTGCCCTCAACAAATCAGCTGGCCTTGTTTCATAAAAGTCCTTTATCTAATACAGTGAATGCAAATAGTTATCATGGTATTAGTGCTAATGTTAGATCACCTAATTTGGAAGGAGAGTTACAACAGCCTCATGTTCATAAACTTGCAAAAGTTCCTGGCTCATCTAATTCACTGCATGTGATACACAGCATAAAGGGCTCAACTCTGAATGATGCTACTGGTTCCTTTTCCTCTTCAAGCTCAGTTAAGTTCCCATCCATTCACAAATTGCCAACCTTCAGGTCTGATCAAGACATGAATTCTAAGTCTCCATATTCTGCTGAGGCTGGTCAGTACCCTTCTGTGGATGAACCACCAAGAGAGTTCAGTATGCTTGAAGGGAACGTGCCAGGTCAACCAATGCCTTCCATTTGGATAACTGGCTCTCCACTCCCTAACCATAGCATGACTACAAATATTTTAAAAAGCTCATCAACTGGCAACTTGCTTGGATCTTCAGAAGTTACTAGGCATAACTCAGTGGGTTGGATTAATCCTTGTAAGTTTTATGTTTCAAAGACTGATTCTTTTCTTATGTGACAGTGGCCTTTTATTTAAACTGTTTGGTTGTATAACCTTTTTCATTGCTAATCCACATTTTATAGATCCGACACCAGAATCTGGAGCATACACCTCAGATTACAATGCCACCCACAAACAGAAGGGGAGAAAGCGCTCCCTGGTTGATTTTATTAGGTTATTTCCATCTTTTTCTGGAACACAAGCAAGTTGTTTGCAGAACAAAAGGAGGAAAATATCAGAACTCTCTGATGCTCATAATCCATCTACTGCACTAATTTCTTCACCAATATCTTGTAGAACGAGTGGACATATATATGGGGATCTTCTTTCTGAAGCAATTAATGGCATTGCTCCTTCAAAGTTGTATGTTTCTGTCCTCCTACATGTTATCAGGCACTGCTCACTATGCATTAAGCATGCTCAGCTAACTAGCCAAATGGGTTCACTAGATATTCCTTATGTAGAAGAAGTAGGCCTAAGAATTCCATCATCTACCTTGTGGTTGAAATTGCCATTTGTCAGGGATGATTCTTGGCAGCACATATGCTTGCGCCTTGGTAAACCTGGAACCATGTGCTGGGATGTGAAAATCAATGATTCTTACTTTGGGGAATTATGGGAACTTCACAAAGGAAATACCACAACTTCATGGGGCTCAGGTGTACGTATCGCCAATATATCTGACATTGACTCACACATCCACTATGACCCAGATGGTGTTGTGTTAAGTTATAAGAGTGTTGAAGATGATAGCATTCAGAAACTTGTATCAGACCTACGTCGGCTTTCAAATGCCCGATTGTTTGCTTGTGGAATGCGGAAACTCATTGGTTTGGGAACTGATGATCAGCCAGATGATAACACAGTTACTGACTCAAAGACACAAACCAAAGGTGCCAGTGAAGCAGTAGATAAGTTATCCGAACAGATGAGGAAAACCTTCAAAATTGAAGCAGTTGGTTTGATGAGTCTATGGTTTAGCTATGGTTCAATGCCTGTTATAGTTCACTTTGTTGTTGAGTGGGAAGCTGGCAAGGAAGGCTGTACTATGCATGTTTCCCCTGATCAACTTTGGACACATACAAAGGTATGTACATATTTTTCAAAATAACATCCCTGCAATTACATATTTTCTAATCAAAATGACAATATATAGATATTTGCATGTGATAGTGGCATTTAAATATAGAGCAATAAAGCCTCATTTTTTTTCCTATTTCATTTCAAGGTTTAAACTGCTATTTGCGATGAAAATACTCGGTTAAATTTTCTGCATTTGAATCAAATTTACATAGCCTCTTTTTCATGAGGACTTAGATGCACCATTTGGTTCTTCCATTGTTTTTTTCTATAACAAATAAATGATGATGCACTGGAAGCATTCTCACCATCAAGTGTATACCTCTTTCATGCATATGATGAATTTTTTTTCCCCTTTGAAGTATTTCATTTCACACTAGTAAGGTGATTACCTTTTATTTGTTATAGAGTTCAATGAAATATTTGATGCAATTAACTCTATCCGTGCAGTTTCTAGAAGATTTCATAAATGGAGGTGAAGTTGCATCTTTTTTGGACTGCATTCGACTTACTGCTGGTCCTTTACTTGCTCTTTATGGTGCAATACGTCCTGCTCGTATTCCGGTCGTTACTGCTTCCCACTCTTTTGGTCAGAGGCAGGGCAATTTTCTCTCACCTCATGGTTCAATAGCCAATTCTTCAACTCCAATCCAGCATTCTTCTGGTGCTCCTGCAACTACTACACTGATGGCCCAGCTTAGCAGTCACAGCCTCCAAACTGCTGCAGTTTTGTCTGCTGCAGGGAGAGGAGGGCCAGGACTTGTTCCTAGTTCTTTATTGCCTTTTGATGTTTCAGTTGTATTGAGAGGTCCATATTGGATTCGGATAATATATCGGAAGAAGTTTGCTGTGGATATGCGCTGTTTTGCTGGTGATCAGGTTTGGCTACAGCCAGCAACACCTCCTAAAGGAGGACCTGCAGCCGGTGGATCATTACCGTGCCCACAGTTTCGACCATTCATTATGGAACATGTTGCTCAAGGCTTGAATGCTTTGGAGCCCAATTTTTCTGGTGTATCACAGGGTGGTATGCAGCTGGGTTCAAGCAATTCAAATGCAAATTTAGTTTCGCAACAGCTAACACCTAATGCTAACCGTGCAACTATTGCAACTGGTGCTGGTATTTCAAGACCAAGTTCTGCTCTTGGAAATCAAGTCGGTGGTAGCATTACTAGAGTCAGCAGCGCCATGCTAGCCTCTTCAGGTTTGGCTCCTGGTGTATCTGGAGTACCTTTGAGAATACCTACAGGTACTGGTTTCCCAGTTCATGTGAAAGGAGAGCTTAACACAGCTTTTATTGGGCTTGGTGATGATGGAGGCTATGGTGGTGGTTGGGTTCCTCTTGCGGCTTTAAAGAAGGTGTTGCGTGGCATCCTCAAATATCTTGGTGTTTTGTGGTTGTTTGCACAGTTGCCTGATCTCTTGAAAGAAATTCTAGGCTCAATTTTAAAGGACAATGAAGGGGCTCTTCTGAATTTAGATCAAGAGCAACCTGCCTTGCGTTTTTTTGTCGGGTAAGAAATCTAGTTCCTTTGTACATATGCTACAATTTTTAGGCTGTTGTGAATGTTATTTCTGTTTGCTATTTGTTTCCATGATAATAAAAACAAGCTTGTGTTTCCCAACGATTTGGGTTCGGTGACAAGTTTGTTTTATAGGTTACATTGTTTGTGAGGGCTACATGGGCTAATGTAGCCCTCGGTAAAAGATAGGTAGGTTAACTGCATCATACATCTAATTAGGAAAATATTTTGAGAAATTAAATCAAGTAGCAAACATTGATCCAACTTATTTGTTTGAATCGTTTTGCAATTTAAGCTGGCATCCCAAGTTGACTTCGATAACTAAATGGATTTATTTCTTTCCATGTAGAGGCTACGTCTTTGCTGTCAGTGTGCACAGAGTTCAACTGCTTCTGCAAGTTCTTAGTGTGAAACGATTTCACCATCATCAGCAGCAGCAGAATCAAAATAATGCTCAAGAAGAACTGGCTCAAGGAGAAATCAACGAGATATGCGATTACTTCAGCAGGAGGGTTGCATCCGAGCCCTATGATGCCTCTAGAGTTGCTTCCTTTATCACACTCCTTACGCTGCCTATTTCAGTTCTTAAAGAATTCCTAAAGCTAATTTCTTGGAAGAAAGGACTATCACAAGCCCATGGTGGAGACATAGCTACTGCCCAAAGGTCGCGCATAGAGTTATGCTTGGAGAATCATTCGGGCTCTATTTCAGACAACAATGTGGAGTCCTCTTGTGCAAAAAGTAACATACATCATGACCGCATGCGTAGTCTGGTAGATTTTGCTCTTACCTTCGTACTTGACCCCACTAATATACCTCACATGAATGCTGCTGGTGGAGCTGCTTGGCTACCGTACTGTGTGTCTGTTAGACTACGATACTCATTTGGTGAGAATGCCCATTTTTCCTTTCGCGGAATGGAAGGAAGCCACGGGGGTAGAGCATGCTGGTTGCGACTCGAGGATTGGGAAAATTGCCAGCATAGAATGGCCAAAGCAGCGGAATATGCTAATGGCAATTCAGCAGCCGACACCAGCCAAGGTAGGTTGAGGCTAGTTGCTGATGCACTGCAGAGGACGTTGCAAGGTTTGCTACAGCAACTCAAAGACGGTGCTATTTCCTCGAATCCCAGTGGAAGTTAGCAAACCTAAATCCAAAGGTGTACAATAGGTTTCAGGTGCTAGAATTGTGCAGGATCAGTTGAGACCCAATTGCCACCTCGGTTGAGGTTTACGACTGTGCATCCCGAAGGCATCAAAGATGATATCTTATTCGCCGCACCATGAGTTTTAAGTGTTGGATAACAGTCCAGAAGTTTCAAGTTGAGCTGCTTCCTATTTTGTACGAATATGCTATTTAGACTTAGTGGCTGTATATTCATTGTTTGGCCAGAAAAGATGGCAAACGATTCCGCCGATCATGTTACGATGACCGGCTAAGAATCTAGTGTTTGCAGATCGATTGTTTCGAAAAAAAAAAAAAAATCTGATGGGAGTTCTCATTTTTCATTTAGTTGTCAGGGTGGTAGTAGGAGTTCATAGGAGTCCAGCAGCTTGTATAATGTCAAAAATTAAGGGGAATAATATAAATTGGTGTTAAATTATCTTCTAAATGATGGAGAGGAATCACATTGTAATGAAGTAACAGTAACTTGCATATGTTCATATGTTGTTCATAGACAACTTGTTCATTCATTAGCACCAAATTTTTTTCTTTTTCAATTTTAGTGGCAAAAGATGAAATATTCATCTGTCAATCCGTCTCAATTATAACAAGGAGGATCAGTACATGATCTTCATGAAAAAATATATTCATGATTTTTATCGAGATTTGTATTATTTAATTAGAGTTCCTTGTTGTAATAGACAAATGTGATTTTTAAAAATAATTCAAGAATTCATCGATCAATTCGATCTCATAAAAATTTCTCACCGGCCAATAAATTAGAAAACACAAATAGATCTTGATGGATAATTCAACATCATAAGTTTTTTAAACTTTTCAAATGTACCATAACTCCAGAGGCAACATACAAATGTAATTGAAATACAACAAGAGTGAGAAACAATAATTAATAAATTTTACACAAATCTAACACACACAATTGCCCTATGACTTAATTAGAATACACAGATATTTAACTGTTTATTAATATTTCAAACCAAAATCGAATCGATAAATCATTGAGAACATTGAGATTTACTTTTAATGAATTTTCATCGATTTTTTTTTTAAAGAAAAGATTAAGAAAAATGAAAATGAAATCAATCCGGTGGCATGAAGAACGTGTTAATCATTTGCATCGGCCACAAAATGCTGGAAAATAAACATTTTCATTTAAAAGACGGATTTAAAATAAACAATCCACTCGAGTAAATAGTGATCAAATCGTCCTAAAAAAGGACCAGAACAGTAATAAATTGAAGCTGAAAGTATTCTGAGAACATATCATAGATTAGTATCACATTAAACAGTAATACACCCAATTAATCAATTTCTCAAATCATTTGATGAGAGCATAATCTTATATGTGACAAGAAGTAATTAGGAGGGAAGTTCTACAATAGCCCATTGTATATATAAATTGGTAGAAATACGAGTGATCACTCTAATTTTCTCTTAATGTTATGTACAAATCTTAAATAATTGGGTCAGGAACTTTGAAGAGATTTTAAGCAAGTGTTGCAGAAAGATCAGTTTGTCTAAGTCTTCTATAATTTGTGAGAAGGGATGCTCAACTAAATGCAACTTTCTAGTTCAAGGATTAAAAACGTTCCATGCTCATCTCTTGCAAGAGCATAGCTTGATGATGGCCAGTGAATGGAGGAAATATATCCTCACAGTGGCTTCATGTACATGAATTCTTCAGTTCTACACGAATCATATTTCACAGGCCTACTCACTTCCTGAACTTTTTCGAAACGAAGAATCTGGATAGTTAAAGGAATTGTATGTAAAAAGGTTAGTGTTTAGTATTTGGAACTATGTGAACTTGTGAACAAATTGATCCATTGGTTTCATTTACCTCTTGAAGGTCGTCTTCCTTCCATCGCTTCCTTTTTCTCTTGACAACTTCGGCAAATAAATGGACCATCCCAGGGTTGCAGTCTTCCAGGCTGATGTGAATTTCCATTGACAGAAAAGCTCTCATCGGGTTTCATCTTGATCTGGCATATTGCACATATGTAAAGCTTGAACAGGTTGTGGATTGGATACGCTGCGTTCAACCTGCATTTCATTTGAAAAGTATTCAGTGTCACAAGAAACGCCAAATCTCATAGGACTCATGGCAAGCTAATTTGCTCGATTAAATCGAGATTTAATTTTTTTTTTCTCTTATAAGATTTGATAAGTTGCCATAGTAACTGAAGAATTGTTCGCAAAAGAGTTATTGAAACTTAGCCAAAACTTTTTGACCTTTGGGAGAGCAGTGCAGACTCTCCTTCGAATATTTCCTCCACAACATCTGGCTCCACAAAGTTCCTATCAGAATTTGATGATAACTCGGGAGCCTTCCGCCTGAACATTTGTTTGAGTACACGCATTCCTTGTTTCTTGGTTGGTGGTGCAGTAGGAGTTATTTTCTCTGGTGGTAATATATCGATCACAATGCAAGTAGTATCATCTTTAAGTCCTTCCACTTGCACAGCTTCCTGCAAAAGAGGATATCCGATATTGACAAAAGGAATCAAGGGTGTGCTTGTGCCACTACTCAAAAATAGGCAAGCCACTAAGTACCTTGACAATTTGATGGGCTGCGACATCTGCCGGCAGGCCACGCGAGCAATTCAATGCCATTTGAGGAGTCAAAGCATCCCAAACACCATCGCTTGCGATAATAAGTCGATCTCCAGCATTTGAGAGCTGCAGCAATCATGAAACCATTTGTTCATGGTGGATTTCTCCAGAATACAAAGAGCCAAGTTACAGTTGGTCATTCAAACATTGTGTATCCTGTTAAAGTTATGCAATTTACTTTTCCAACATTTCACCATGAAAAATGCAAAAAGATACAACATTTGATTACAAGATCCATTTCCCAATAGGTTCAGCTAGGGATGATAAAAGTTTGCCCGACCCATTTACACGACTCAACCTGGCCCACAATTTTGTGAGTTTAAATTTGAGTTAACTAAGTTTGGGTCTTAAATCGATTCAACCGTTTATGACCCACCAAAAACTGATTGGGTAAGAAATGGTTCATCTCATATATATATATATACACACACGGAAATATAATGTTGCCCGACTCCTGTGCCCGACTGAGAGGGAGGCGCCCATGTGGTGCGGGGCCCACCAATTGCCACACGGACGCTCCCTCTCAGTCGCGCACGGGAGTCGGGCAACATAAGATTACTCTCTCTCTCTCTCTCTCTCTATATATATATATATATATATAT
>JBBUKS010041376.1:0-10568 GCA_038050645.1 Hedychium gardnerianum | reverse complement strand
TTCCCTTATAAGCCCATGATCTTTCCCATGTGTTTTCAATGTGGGACTTTGTTTGCAACCTTGCAACCCCAACAGTTGCTCCTCCCAGCTGCCGCCAACCAGTAGTTGTAGTTCTGGCCAAAGGTGGTTGCTCCTCCCTGTTGCCGCCAACCAGTAGCTGTAGTTCTGGCCAACAAGTTGCTATCAGGTTTAGCCACCGCCGGACCTGCTACCCCTCAATGGTAGCGAGGTTTCCAGCCTCCGAACAACAGTCAAATGGCTGTCGTCCACCTCGCTTGGTGTCGTCGGGTTGCCTTGTGCCGCCGGATACCAAGTCGAGCCGGGATCTCTCTCATATCGCTTTGTCTCTACGCTTGGCTAGTACCAATCGAAGATGAAAGCTTGTTGCTCAAGGAGTTGTCCTGCAGGTATCTTAGCGTGGATACCAATAGAGGCTAGCTAAGCGTGCTCTACAAAGTTCGATAACGAACTCGCAGGTATAATCTCTAAACGAGAAGTTTTTATTCTACGGTTATGTCTTGCGCATGTGTAATCCTGTGGTTGTGTGTGATGTAATAATTTAGAAAATTATTTTACTTCCGCTATTTGTTTTTCAAAAACACCAATCATGCATGCACCCGAAACCCCAATAGTGGTATCAAAGATACTTGCGCTTCGACATAGATCGTAGATTTGTGTTGTCATGTCGAAGTTATCGTAAAAGTTATTTATGGAAAATTTAGGAAATTACGGATATGGAAATAGTTTCCTAATCCAATGTAAAAAAATTTCAATTTTGGAAATATTTTTTAATTTGTTAGGAAATCTAATTTTGAATTTTTTTCCTAATTTGTTAGGAAATTCAATTTTGAAAAAAAAAATCTACTTTGTTAGGAAAATCCAATCATAGAAAATATTTTCTAATTTGTTAAGAAAATCTAATTTTGAAAAATATTTTCTAATTTGTTAAGAAAATCTAATTTTGAAAAATATTTTCTAATTTGTTAGTATATCTAATTTTAGAAATAGTTTTCTAATAAAATATTGAATTAGATTTGAAAATTATTTTTTAATCTAATAAAGGGATCTTGATTTATGGAAATCAAATTTTTTATAACAACTATATCATGATTAATGACATAATTGATGTCATGAATTATGTCATGATTATGCCATATAATTGCATGTAGATAGTTTATCTATTTTGCATGAAATTGATGAGACCAAAAATAAATAAATAAAATCTCTTATTTAAATATTAAAGTCTACACTTTCCATTAATATGGTTAAAATTAGAGTTTAATTTCTTATTTGTGTTGTTGAACTCTCTCCAAACTCAACTTAAATTAGACATATTTAAATTATTGAGATATGATCTCATGATTAATGGGTCGGCTTTAACTTGAAGCATTGATTTGTTGGACTTTCTCCAAGATTAATGTGGATAAATGTGAAGTTAGGTAATATATATATATATGATGTATATATGTTAATGAGTTAACAATCCGATGTTTATACAAATATTAATTAGTTGATAGCATAATGTGATAGTTCTATATATGAGATATATAATTGGTATAGTCAATACCTACCACTAGAACTAAGAATGACTTGTTTGACCCCCCGTGATTTACCTCCTCCATGTTGGTCATGGGACGGGCTGGCGGGGGCAAGCGTTACATTTTTTACCACCAAGAATGACTTGTTTGACTCTCTCCAAGGTTATTTTTATCTATAGTGGATATCAACCCACTTGGAGAAAACCTACCCTCTCCCGAATTCAAAGTAAGAGCTCTTCAAATTCAATAAGAAAGTGGGACTCTTTTGTGTATGTGAATTATTTGCATTACACATACAATTCATCTCTCTTATATGTAGGATCAGAGAAAGTACTAGAGGGGAGGTGAATAACACTCGTGACTTTTTCACTTTTTCGAAAACTAGAGTTAAGAATATGCAGCGGAAAACAGAAAAGAAATGAACAATACTAATACATTTTCTTTTTACTTGGTTCACAGCTGATATATGTCAATCCACAAGTGCATGGAGTGTCATCAAGTAATAAAAAGACCGAATCCACAGGGGATGGTGGTCAAGTACTAGTATAAAGCAAATGCAATTATCTAGACTAATCTGGTTCGGTTTGTTCAAGAAACAAATGATCAAGAAAAGAAAACAGATTTCTAAGTGAGGAGAGATTGAAAATTGAGCTAGAGTAGGGAAAGAAGAGGAAGAGAGAGAATGATCCGAGGAAGATTAGTGGGAAAAGCAATTCTAGGACTGCAGTTTCACCTAAATGATCATAAATACTGAATCTATGTTTGGTTTCCTATCCTCAATGGTGATTTATGTAGGTAGACTATCCTATGTATCCGATGTGATCTTTTAGAACCACATCGACGTTTCAATTCCAATCAGTCCTATACTTTCAAAGCGTAAGAGTTGAGGGGTTACTTTCCTAAGGAGATCGCTATCACATGATCCCATAACCCCTAAGATGCCTTCTCTTACGGTATGACTACGAATAGGAATCAATTGAATAAGATCTAAGATAATCTATTACTCCTTATGGCATATCAATTTATTATTGTAGATAACTCTCCACGTCTCGGGGTTCTACGGATCAGAGGATTGGGTTCTCCTTTCGGTCCTTCCCCAAATCCTCGTGGAATATGAATCTTGTGCTTTTGGCATCAAGATTGTATCATTGAACAAGAACAATTCAACTCAATAGATTAAACAAGTAGTCTTTACAAATCAATAAGGCTACTCTCTAATCCTAGAATCATAAGTCTACTCCATGAAATAGGAGTTATAACCAGAAAACATCAGGAATACAAGTTGTAATCAAGACAATTCAGAAAGGAGAAAGAAAAGCTTAATCTCGATGTTGTGGCTTGTCTCCGGTTGATCTCTAATTCAAATTCAAGGCCTTGAGCATCGAAATCCCTTTGAATTTTCTATCCAAAGTCTTCTTGGGGCCCTTGGACGACACCCAATAGAGCTCCCCTCTTTAGATCTAGAATTAGGCTTATATAGGTGGATCTCTAGGTGCCCAACATGGGTCGTGCCCGCCGACACGGGTTGTGCCCGCCGACACGAGTCACGCCCGCCGACACGGGTCATGCCCGCCGACACGAGCCATGCCTGCTGGTACGACCTCCCGTGTCGAGCGCTATGGTTGTGGCTGTTGGCGGGCGGCGACACAGGGTGTGCCAGCTGGCATGGCCCGTTCGTGCGAAAGTTTAAAGTATCGTAAATATGTCATGGCCCATATCTGGTGGCACGAGCCCCTCATGGTGGTTGTTGGAGTTGTTGGAAAATCGAGCACGACCCATGTCGGCTGACATGGACTACCCGTGGTGAGCTCTGAAATAGTTGAAGATTTGGCAGGGGCCGTGTCGACTAGCATGGGCCCCCCGTGGTGGGCATTGTAAACTCTGGGAATTCAGCCACAACCTGTGTCGACTAACACAGGCTGCCCGTGGCGGCTGCTAGAGAGGGCTGAGAATGGAGCACGAGCTGTGCCGGCTGGCACGACCCCTCCGTGTCACCCGCTGGAGTCTTCAAGAACTGGGACATGGCCCATGCCACATTTGCCATGGTCTGTGTCAGCTAGACTTCCTTGGAAATATTATTTTTAAATCTCGTTTTTGACTCCCTTTCACCCTCTATTAAGCAAAATACACAAGAACATCTCTCCGAAGTAGAAAAATATCAAAATGAAGTATGAAAAAGTGAAAACATGGATTAAACGCTCAATACATGGGAAAAAATGTGTACTAAATTATGATAAAAACTCTATATAAAATACGCACATCAAAATCCACTAGACTAAACATTTGCTTGTCCTCAAGCAAACATCAATATCTAGAGCACATGTGAATGATCATATTGTAAGCTCAATAAGTTCATTAATCCTATCAAGTAGTAGTATTATCATAAAGCAAAGGTACTAGATTAGTTTCACCAAGCTTACAAGAAAGTCAAAGTGCACAGTGCATAGTTTGCTCCTAGAGTTTTCAAGTTCTGATCTAAGTCAAGTCGTCATCTATCATGTTCCCAAGGTTTCTAGCATTAGACACTTACCTTCCATATGTGAGGTTCGTTCTCTCTTCCCAACACAAAGTCTCAAAAGAGTACTCGGTTTCAAGAGAAATCTAATAGTTATTTCCTCAGTAACCTAACTCGGTCTCAAAGGGTTAACATATTAGTTTCTTCTCACGACAACTATTTTTTTGTGATCTCTTATTCATTTATTATTCTCTTTTATTCTTTTTTTAAGTGCTTATGCAACACTTGAGTCAAGAGATCAGATTTTTTTCCAATGAGCTGACAAGAACCAAGGTTATCCAGTAACTAAAATATTTGGAGAATGTCACCTATGGTTACCAAGGTACTAGTCCGACAAGATGGATTATGACTAAGTCGTATTAAATCAACTTTTCAGAAGCAAAACATAAGTGAAGTGAAATATTCGAACTATCAAGTAGGCAGTTGGTGAAACATCGTCAACTCAACAATGCTTTTATGATCTTACTAAAAGATAAAGAGAACATGAATTACTAAAAATTTAAAGAGTACATTCTCATGACATTATAAAAATTCTACTCAAAGGATAAGTCTATTCATGCATGCTTCAAGGTGACAACCAAAAAGAGCAATATGCACTAAACAAAATATGCTGAATGGAAATAACTACTAAACTAAAAAGAAAACATGACATAACAAAAAGGCAAATTGAACAACACTAGTAGAAGAAAAACAAACTAACCCTTAAAGCAAAGCGTTCCTCCAGTAGAATCTAATCAACGTGGAGGACGAGTCGGAAACTAAGGAAGGGGAGGTATGTCAAAATTGTTAGGAACTCGGAAGCAGAGATTACGATGTTATTGATATAAGTGATCAATATGAGGTCTTCTTCCCTCTTTCAATGTTGCCTTTGATCATACATAAACTGCCTCATCTCATCTTGAAATTGCCTTTGATCTCGCATAAAAGTTGTCTCTTCTTACCTTCTTCTTACCTCAGCTTGAAAATATAGTTCAGCCTCATCATAGTGCATCTCTGCCCTTTGAAAATGTCGTGAAAGACCCTCTAGTCCACTGCTCCAATGTCCCCATTGTTGCTCCATGTTCTTCCTCATAGAAACTTGTTCTGCATGGATATTATCAAGGATAGAACGAAAGTTAGCAAAATCATATGTAGAGGGCTCTGCAGTATACTCATAATGAGAGAAAGAAGGGTCAGTCGGTTCTATGTTTAAGGTGAGTGGCTCATCCCTGAATACCGGTGGTTGCTCTCTCTCTATAGGTGACCTCTCTCTATCAGGGTGGATCACTGGTGCATGGGGCATTTCAAAAGGGTGCAATTGTGGCTCACTAGATGGAGGTATTGGTGGGATTCGTTGTAACCTCCAATTTTCTGGATTGGTGATTGTGGTGTAATCGGTATTTGACAATTTAAAGGGTGCGCTATCTCTCATTATAAAAGAAAATGAATCACCATCAGGGACAAACATCTTAGAAGACAAACACACCCCAATGTCAATACTCAAATTTCCCTTTACACTCTTAAACTCACTCAAATCATACTTAAGGATTTCAATGTGAGTGATCATCCCACCAATCATTATTATACCGGAAGGGGTTTTTTCGGTTTTAACAATATGCCTAATGAAACGGGAGCCAAAATCAATGCTCTCTTCATGCGTCATACTCCACATACATAAAAGTTCGCTAAGCCTCATAACCCCTTCGCTATCTCCTCTTCCAAAAATGATATTTGTCATTATTCTATGGAGGTAGTAGAAGACAGGATTTTGGAGTTGGGAAGCTTTCTCCCTTGAAGGATCATATTATTTGACCCTGTCAATTCCTACCAAAAAGTTTTTGCCTTAAATTCCTTTGGCAGTCTTCTCTCATCCCCGGCAAAAAGTTTGAAACAATAATTGAATTATTTTAAAGACCACTCATATTCATCATTAAACATTCGGAAAGTGATCTTCCCCTCCGTAGTGTTCTCTCTAGTTAAAATTTCAGCCTCTCTCTAGTTAGAATTTCAGCCTTTAAAGAACTAAGAAATTCAAGGATTATCCTAGCATAAGTGGGACAACGAACACTCATCAATTCGTCCCAACCCACCCTACTAATTAATCAAAAAATATCCTCCTTAATTCCTAGGGTTTCCATAACCTGTTCATCCAAATATCTAGTTGGCATAATCCTATGCTTAACAAGGATATCATTACGTGTTTTATGAATTTTATCACAAAAAATGATACTATTAGGATTGTTACCCTTGTCGTGTGCTTTCTCCTTTCCCTTAGCTTTGGAAATAAATGCTTCTCCTCTCCTTGTCCTTTTCATCTTTGCTTCGAATGATGAAGATCTCTCGAAGGATGAAACTAGAGTTCCAAGATGGGGTTTCCGAAGCATAATCACTGGAGAAGAGGGGATGTGGAGATCTAGGGCAAGGAAAGACTTAAATACATAGTATAATGGAGGAAGATGAAGGGTTTTAGGGTCGGCAAGGGTGACGACACAGCTAGGGTTTGGCTAGCATGGGCAAAGTTTATATAGAGTTTAGGCGACACGGGCCATGTCAGATGGCACGACCCCCCATGTCAAGCATTGTATTACGCAAATCTCTCAACACGGGCTGTGTCAGCGGATACGCCCCCTCCCCCCGTGTCGAGCGTTGTGGGTTTCTTGTTTTCTATAAATCTCAACCACGAGTCGTGTCGGCTAAGACGGACCCCCCGTGGCAGATTTTGAACTTCTAGTGGTGATTTGTGTTTGTCCAATGGCTTGCAAAACAAAATGACTTGATAAAAACACATCAAAACTAAAGATTTAATGAAAGTAAAATTCAAACGATCTATGAAACGCTTGGGTTGTCTCTCAAGAAGCGTTTGTTTTTAAGGTCTTTAGCTCGACCCCTTTTCTCAACTCAACTCAGAGCCTTTGGTTTGAGGGGATTCCTTTCCCCTCCTCCGAGCATTCCAAGTTAACAAGGCTCTTCCCTTGCCTTGGCTCTTGCAGGAATAATATACTTGCTATGAATCAAAGGGTCAATGTTTAGTTCAATGTCTAGAGGTCTTTCAATTTGACCCTCCTTAACAAAATTCCTTTCCTCTCCATTATCATCTTTATGAAAATCAGTGGATAACCTTGAAAGGTCAAACTCCATCTTATTCTTTCCCATCGAAAATGAGAGTTTGTGATTTCTCACATCTATAATTACTCCGACAATGGCTAAGAACGATCTTCCAAGTATAAGAAGGATCCGGGGGTCCTCTTCCATCTCTAAGACAACAAAATCATTAGGTACAACAATGTCGCCAATTTTAATAGGGACATCCTCTAGGACTCCCAAGGGATACCGACAAGAATGGTCGACTAATTGCAAAGTCATTATTGTAAGTTTTAGGTCCCCCAGACCTAGCCTCTTACACATAGAAAATGACATTAAACTCACACTTGCTCCAAGATCACAGAAAACTTTGTTGATTTTCTTATCCCCAATGAAACATGGAATGGAAAAACTTCCTGGATCCTTCAGTTTGGGAGGAAGCTCATTTTGAATAATGACACTACACTCTAAGTGAGTGCAATAGTCTAAGTTTCAGCTTTCCTTTTGTATGAGATGATTTCTTTCATGAACTTTGCAAATTATGACATTTGGTGTAAAGCATCAAGCAATGACACCTCCACAGATTTTCTTTGGCATCTCTAAATTTTTTCCAAATTCCTCATCTTGTTTTGTCTTTGCTAAATGCTATGGGAATGGATTGCACTGGAGGTTTTAGCAAAGTGTCTTCTTTGTCTTCCATTGATTTGCTTAACTCCTCCTCAACCACTATAGGCATTTTAGGTGTACTCATTTCTTTATCAAGGTCCTCTTCTACATTCTTCATGCTTTCATTTGAACCTTGCAACACATTCCCACTTCTCAAATTGATGGCATTAATATGTTTTACCAAGTCAGTCTCCGGTTATCTCGAAAATTTCCCTAGAGTTCTTACAATTGAACTCATCACTTGTGCTACTTGGGTTTCCAACATCTTTATATGGCTAGTTAGGAAATCTTAACTCTTTGATCATAACCTCATGATTAGAGTGTTGTTGTCTAAACTTTTCATTAGACTCAGTTTGTGTTGCTATGAATTGCTCCATTATTTTCTCTATGCTAGATTTTTGTGATTGTTGTAAAGGTTCAGAATTTTGATCATAACTCTCTTGATTCTGATATGACCCTTGATTTGATTGTATGTGCTGGAATAGGGATTATTTGGCCTTGAATTGAAGTTATTAAGTGCATCAACATGCTCTACCCGACCCCTTGCATAGTTGTTAGAATAGAGTAATTTTCTCCAATATGGCCTAAATTTCTACATATTTCACAAGACATATTAATAGCATTGACTGGGTTTACACTTAATGAATCAAGCCGCTTTCTCATTGCATCTAATCGTGCAGCCATAAAATCCACAAAATTTACCGAGTGCATCCCCGGAGTTGACACGGGAACACTTCTCTCGGTAGCTCATTGATGATGGTTAAAAGCTACATTTTCTATAATGTCTTCAGCTTCTTCTAGCGTTTTGTTCATCAAAGATTCCCCGGCAGCTGAGTCAAGTGAGACTTTAGAGGCATATGAAATCTCATTATAGAATGTATGAAGAATTAATCATCTTTTAAGCCCATGGTGTGGGCATTGCTTTAATAAGCTCGTATAGCGATCTCACGCCTCAAATAGTGACTCATCAACCTTTTGCATAAAATTTGTGATAAGGTGTCGCATATGCGCAGTCTTGCAAGGTGGGTAGAACTTGCTCAGGAATTTCAGTTCACATTGATTCCATGTTGCAATGCTCTCGGGAGGAAGTGATGTAAACCAAATCTTGGCTTTGTCTCTTAATGAGAATGTGAATAATAAGAGTCTTATTACATCAGCAGAAACCCCATTTTGTTTGTATGTTGTACAAATTTCCAAAAAATTCGTCAAATGTATATTTGGATCTTCCATGGGAGTTTCTCCAAATTGGCACTGTTGCACCATACGTATCAAGGTTGGCTTCAATTCAAAGTTGTTTGCTTCAATTGTAGGACTTATTATGCTGGATCTCAGCCTGATCAAATTTGGGGCTGCATAATCTCCAAGTATATAGTTGTTGTTTGCTATAGCAAGGTTTTGGGTGTTTGATTTGGATCCATTGTTCTTTGTTCAATTAATCTTTGATGGAACGTTTGATTAATCTCTGAATCAAATGGAAGAAAATCTCCTAACCTTGTGGTTCTTTGCACGAACTAAATTTGTATTCTTGAAAAAGAAAAAGAAATAATGCTAAGAAATGTGAAAACAAATGCAAATATAAAGCAATAAAGTAAAACAGTCTAATCCAATCAATTTGCTATTCACTAATATCAACCAAAACTACTCCCCGGCAACGACGTCAAAAACTTGATGTGTGTCAATCCGTAAGTGCATGGAGTGTCATCAAGTAATAAAAAGATCGAAATCACATGGAATGGTGGTCAAGAACTAGTATACTAAGAAAATATAATTGTCTAGACTAATCATGGTTTGGTTTGTTCAATAAACAAAAGATCAAGGAAAGAAAACAGAGTTCTAAGTGAGGAGATAGTGAGAATTGAGCTAGAGTAGGGGAAGAAGAGGAAGAGAGAGAAAGATTTGAGAAAGATTAGTAGGAAAAGTGATTCTAGGGTTTCAGTTTCACCTAAATGATCATAAATACTGAATCTATGTTTTGTTTCCTATCCTCAATGGTGATTTATGTAGGTAGACTATCATATGTATCTAATGTGATCTTTTGAAACTATACCGACATTTCAATTCTAATTAGTCTTATACTTTCAAAGCATCAAAGCTAAGGGGTTGTTTTTCTAAGGAGATCTCTGTCACATGATTCCACAACCCCTGAGATGCCTTCTATTACGGTATGGCTATGAATAGGAATTAATCGATTAAAATCTAAGACAATCTATTACTCCTCGTGGCATATCGATCTACTTTTGTAGGTGACTCACCATGTCTCGGGGTTCTATGGATCGGAGGATTGAGTTTTCCTTTCGATCCTTCCCCAAATCCTTGTAGAATATTAATCTTGTGCTTTTGACATCAAGATTGTGTTAAATCAGTAGATCCGGAATATAAACACTCATATCATTGAACAAGAATAATTCAACTAAATAGATTAAACAAGTAGTGTCTACAAATCAATAAGGTTACTCCCTAATCCTAGAATCATGAGTCTACTGCATGAAATTGGAGTTACAACTAGAAAACATCAAGAATATTAGTTGCAATCAAGACAATTCATAAAGGAGAAAGAAAATCTTAGTTTTGATGTATTGGCTTGTCTCTAGTTGATCTTCAATCTAAATTGAAGGCCTTGAGCGTCGAAATCCCCTTGAATCTTCTCTCCAAAGTCTTCTTGGAGCCCTTGGACTGTACCCAATTGAGATCCCCTCTTTAGATATATAATTTGGCTTATATAGGTGGATCTCCAGGTGCCCACCAGCACCCCCCCCCCCCCCATGTCGGGCGCTGTGGCTACTGGCGGG
>JBBUKS010041365.1:0-10568 GCA_038050645.1 Hedychium gardnerianum | reverse complement strand
GTGAGTCGTATCATGAACATAAGCAGCTGAACCTCAAGGTCTCAAATTATTCAAATCTAATTTTCTGTCTGTCCAACGTTCATATGGAGTAGATGGAACAAATTTAGAAAGCACCTGGTTAAGTATATAAGTTGTTGCTAATAATGCATCTCTCCAATAGAAAATTGGCAAATTAGCTTAAGTCATCATAGATCTAACCATATCTAGAAGAGTTCTATTTCTTCTTTTAACAGTCATATTTTGTTGTGGAGTTCCTAGGATTGTTAGTTGTCAAATAATCCCTTTATCATTATACATTTTCTTGAACTGATCAGACAAATATTCTCCTCCACGGCCAGTGCGTAAGGTTTTAACCTTACGATCCGATTGATTCTCAACTTCATTCAAATAACGTTTGAAGTAATCTGATGTTTCATATTTATGAGAAATCAAATACACATAACCAAATCATGTGAAGTCGTCTATAAATGTAATGAAATAGGAACCTCCATGTCTAGCCTTCACATTCATCGGACCACAAATATCGGAATGAATTAATTGCAATAGTGATTCCTAATAGCTTTACCAAATGATTTCCTAGTTGCTTTTCCAACAAGACAATGCTCACATATAGACAAGTTAATTTTAACATGATTGTCGAGCATACTCTCTTTAGCTAATATGTTCATTCGTTCTTATCCTATATGTCCTAATCTAGCGTGCCAAATTTCATAATTAATTTTTGCATCACTAGTAAGAGCAATATTTAAAAAATAACCATTAATACTATAATTAATGTTTGGTTCTACATCAAGAACCATAAAATCATTCGATACGTAACCATATCCTATTAACACAGAGTTAATTTTAAGTTTCACCCTACGACTGTAAAAGTTTATACAATAACCCAATCAAGAAGACTTATAACGGAAACCAGATTTCGTCGAATCTCAAGAGCATAAAGGACATCATGTAGAAGCAAGGTACATCCACCACGTAGGTTGATTTTGCAAATGTTAATTCCTTTGACTTCAATCCTTATATTATTTTTCACATATATCTATTTGTTGTCAGTTGGTACCTAACGGTACTCTACGTAGGTAGCTCGATCACGAGCTACATGGTTCGCTGCCCCTAAATATATAATTCACAAAGGATAAGAATCAGCTAATAACACTGAACTAGCAATATTATGCTCATAAAAAGAAGACAAACATGAATCTACCTTTTTCGGCTCAACACAATCCCAAGCAAAATGACCCTTCTTGCCATAATTATAGCAAGTCAGCTTGCTTTTAAGTTTTTGTCCATACTTCTTTCCTTTAAAGTTCTTCTTGATTGGGCCTTGCCCAGCAATAGTACCAGCTTCTTTTCCCTTTCCCTTTCCTTTTTTGAACCATCTTTTCTTATTCTTGGATTCAGATCCAATAGAACCTTCAGCTACAAAAACTTGTTCAGAAATTCTTACGGATTTAATTCTCTCCACCTCAAGTTCAACATGGCATGAGATATCAGTGAAAGTCTTGATCCTTTCACTATATTTGAGGTTCTTTTTCATCGTTTCCCAAGAATTAGGAAGGGAACGGATTACTGCTTGAACATGTTGTTCATTAGTCAACTCATGACCAACAGTCTTAGCTCCTGAATCATATTCGTCATTTCCCTCAAATTAGTAACATTCGGATGTTTTTTGCAACTGTTAAACTTTATTGTCAGCTGACGAAGCTTGCTTAAACTAATTCCACTATATCTATCTATATCTCAGGGCAACCCAAACAGTATGAGCTGATGGTAATGGCTCATACTCTAATACCAGGTCATCTACCATTGAACTGATCAATATTCCCTTAGTAGTGGAGTCCTTTTTCTTTCATGCCTTATAGGCATCAAGATCAAGTTTATATTGGGTTGTAGAACCATCAGTAGGTTCTTCCAAAAATAGATTTATAACTTCTAGAACTTCTTGTTCCTTAAAAACATATTGTATCTTAAGATGTCATATCTTGTAGTTATCCCCATATAGTTTCTCTCTCTTATTGAGTTCAGCTATGATGTTCTTAGTTGCTATAATCTATTGTAAATAAATATATTATTTAGTTATTTAGTGTAATTTATATGCATGTAATTAATGATTGACTCAATATAAATTTGAGTTGGTTTATAAAATCAAGTGATAACTACGTTTCCACTCATCATTTGTATGATCTAATCTAATTAACATTGATCAATTCTATTACACACATCCCATCAAATGAACTAATCATTTATTAGAAATAAAATAAACTAATCATTAAATTTGACATGAACTAATTATTAAATATGAACTAATCATTTGCAAGTTCATTAATACATAACATAACTTTTTCATAATAGCGTTGTTCGTACATAACAACAGTTTCCACTATATTATTTTCATAAACCTAATGAGCTAATACTGTTCGTACATAATGACAGTAACAACTCTAATAACATAGATAACCTAACACCACTCCCACTAGGACAAACTCTAGTGTAGTGGTCAACAAGATCCCTTTCATCCTTGACTCGGTTAGGGCAACTTCAAACTCTGATGAATCCTTACTCGAATCCACTTCTGGATCCTCCTGATGCACACAATCTAGTAACTATATGCACAACTTTGCATAAGTTATGCACCCTTCATAGCGCCCCCAGACATGATGTGCTATCATCTTGGGATGCCCCGACAATGATCGGATCAAAGTTAAGATTCTGTAATTGTCCAGGATTGGAAAGTCTTCTCGCTCGAATTTCCAGAACAATCGATCGAGTCATCCAATATGTCCTCTGATTCCATAAATCAGATCATATTCAATCTCCTAAATTTCCTCCCCCTTAGCAGGTCGCGACGAGTCATTGTGCATATAATCGTAGGTATCTGGAATTAAAAATAATAATGTCAGTACAAAACCGACAAACTAGTAACAAAATCGATTAAATTCAATTTATAAATATGCATAGAACAAATATATATAATACATAAGAAAATAAGAAAAATAAATTTTCTTTATTTAAGGAACTCCAATAGACTGACACACTGGACCGATCGATTTGAAAAACAGATCCTGAATTTGGTCTATTATCCTTGTTAGAACTAATCTAATTGGATAGGAATGTCTTACCTATGTTTGTTTTGGTTTATATCTAAGCTCATTTGATCAAATTTGGCCTTTTAAAATAAGTCTGGCGCATTTGATTAGCCCAACTCATTTAATCAAACCAGCCCAATTAGATTGAATTTGGTTTGATTGAATCAAACAAATCTAGTTAAACCAACTAATGATTTGAACAAGACCTAGGTCTATTGGACCAAGCTGGTCTGATTCAATTTTCAATTAATTGAACCATAAAATAATTAAATTTATTTATTTATTTAAATGTTTTCTAAATCTAAACAAACAGTTTTTTATTTACAACTAATAAAATAAACTTGATTAATGATGTAGAAAACATTTCCTTTTTGATTTATAAAAATCAAACATTTTCTAAAAAAACACTGTGCCGTTAAAAACACGGTGCTTCGTCCCCCTTTTTTTTTATGTCGTGCTCTTTTTTTTCATGACGAACACGGTGGCTGGCCGATCGTTGACCTTCCAACACGGTCGCCGACGTTCGTCAGCCACGAACGCCTGTCGCTAGCCACCTTAAGTGGTTGTCGACATTTCGCGACAGTCTCGGCGAAGGCAAAATTCCACGGAGCAATACTCTGTCGAGTCGACAAACAAGGGTAACTTTCATGCTTTACAACTATTAGCTTTGATACCACTATTGTTTCTAAAGCACGAAATACATAGAAAAAAATTTGTAAAATTCACAGTGATCTCCCATAGAAGATGATCTCCGCTTGTCGTTGAAAGAACGATCACGACACGAGATCGGAAAGCCCTCCTTGGTTCACAAACCAAATTCCTCTTCTGCTAAGTGTTCTTCTTCGTTGATTGCTCACACACTTCTTCCCCTTGTGATTCCTTGGATGCCTCTTATAAAAAGGAAAGCGACGGTAACATCCCTAATAAAGGAGGAAGATGAAGAGGAAGAGCCACCCTTTCATCTTCGTAACTCCTACACCACATAGCACCAATACCTTACACTCTTATTAAAGCGAGCAAGTTAAATCTATCACGAGCAATTATCAGAAGTCCAACATTGCATAATTATGCGTCTTATTTGAAAAAAAAAGTCTATAAATATATTATAGTTGGAGATCGAACTGGGGTACTTAGATGATATACTCAATCGTATATTTATGGGGGCAAAGATATAAGCAGGTTTAATATTTCAGCTATAAGAATTATGGACATATTACTATAAATTGCACCAGAAAATTTTGCAATTATTACTAAAAGCAAGTGTACATCGGTTTAATTCATCTTCAAAATCTCCCAGTTATTACTTTTCAAGCAATGATTGATAACTTTTCTACTAAACCAATTCAAACGAGTTTCTTGACTATGTTAACAGTCAATCAAATCACTATTCTTCCTCTTGAAATGGTGCAATAAATAATAATTTCGACCATCTCAATTTTAGGGCTTCAAGATAATGGAAATCCTTTATCTAAGTCTTTACTTGTTGATTCTACCACATGAAATCACATGACTATACTATAATAAATTTGACTTTCCGTAGTATGTAATTATTATATCTACAGCATGCATCGCACACTGCATAACTATAAATTGTTGAAAGTCATAAGACATCAACAATGCACTCCATGATTAAGAGCATTCGTAGCACGCATCGCACGTTGTACAACTACAAACGGTTGAAAGTCATAAGACATCAACAACGCGTGCCACGGTTAAGATCATTCGCAGTGCGCACCGCGGTTAAGAGCATTCACAGCGCACACTACGATTAAGAGCATTCACAATGCGCCTTGCGCCGCCATTAAGAGGATTCGCAACACGTGATGCACGCTGTGGTTAAGAATATTTGCAGCGCGCGGTAGGCCACTCACGCTACATTTAATATAGCACCACTAACTTACTAATGTGGTGCAAATTACAAGTGCACGATTGTCGTCAAGTAATAAAATATCGAATCCGCAGGATTAATGGTTAAGTACTAAACAAATGCAATTATCTAGACTAATCGTGAGGTTTGAGTTGTGCAAGTGCAACAGATCTAGGAGAAAAATCAAAAAATATGGTGAGGAAAGAGTATTGAGTGAGATGAGAGAAGAGAAGAAGAGTGATCTGAAAAAAAATCGATGGGAAAAGCAATTCTAGGATTTCGATTTCACCACAATGATTGTAAACACCTAATATATATTTGGTTTCCTATCCTCGATAGTTATTTATATGGGTAGACTATCCTATGATATCGGATATAAATTTTTGAGACTACACCGGCATATCCGTTTCAATTCGTCGTCTACTTTCAAAGAGACAGAGCTGAGGGATTGCTTTCTTAAATAGATCCTTTTCATGTGATCCCACAACCCCAGAGTTGCCTTCTCTTACTGCATGGTGATGAATTGGAACTGATCCATTAAGATCTATGATAGTCTATTGCTCCTCGTGGCATATCGATCTATTTTCGTAAGTGACTCTCCACGTCTCCGATTTCAACGGGTCGGAGGATTGAGTTCTCCTTTCAGTTCATTGTCACACCTCATGAGATACGAATATTATGCTTTTGGCATCAAGATAGTGTGTGCATAGTAGATCTGGACCACAAACACACATGTCATTAAATAAGAAATTCAAACTCAATAGATTCAACAAATAGTGCTTACATATCAAAAGGGATAATCCCTAATTCTAGAATCAAGAGTCTACTCCATAAACTCAGAGTTACAACCAGAGATCATCATTCAAACAAGTTGCAATCAAGACAAATTCAGAAAAGAGAAGAAAAGCTTAGTCTCGATGTGTAGGATCATCTCTGGATACTCTCCGATCTGAAATTTGGACGTTAAGGCATCAAAAATCCCTCGTATTCGCTCTCCAAAGTATTCTTAGGGCCATTGGGCGGCTCCCAATTGAGATCCCCTTGCTTGATATCCAAATCAACCTTTTATACTTGATTTTCAAGCGCCCAACACGGTCGTGACAGCCAGCACGGCCTGCCCGTGTTAGGCGCTATGGCTGCTTTCAGGTGGCGGCACGGCCTTGTCGGCTGGAACGACCTTGCCGGCTGACACGACCTGACCTTGGCGCACGTTGGAAACATTTGAAGATCAGGCACGGTCGTGCCATCTTGAATGGCCGGCCCGTGGCATACACTGGAAAGGCTCTAGAATTTTGGCATTGTCGTGCCAATTAGAACGGCCTGCCCATGGCACACACACGAAAGTCTTTGGGGTTTTGGTACAATTGTGCTAGCTAGTACGGCCTGCCCATGGCGCGCACTGGAAAGGATGGAATTCGGGAATGACCACTCCAGGATGGCCACGGCCGTGGCAGCTGGTATGCACTCGAAAATTGGTCTTTGAACTCCGTTTTCACTCCTCTTCGAGCCCTATTAAAGAAAATAAATAAGAGCAGCTCTCCAAACTAGAAAAGTATCAAAATGAAGTATGAATAGATGAAAACATGAGACATATGCACATGAAATGTGATAGGATATGTGTCAAACTACGATAAAATCCTATATGAAATGCACACATCAAAATTCCCAAGACCAATCCTTTGCTTGTCCTCAAGAAAATATCAATATCAAGAATACATGTGAATAATCATCTCCCAACTTTAGTAAGTTCATCTAATCTTATTGAGTAGTATTGTTATTAAGCGAAGGCATTCGATTCGTTTAACCAAGCCTAACAAGAAAATTTAAGTGCACAGTGCATAGTTTGCTCCTAAAGTTTTCAAGTTCCTCCCTAAGTCAAGACGTCATTCTACAGTATTCCCAAGGTTTCCAACATTAGACACTTACCTTCCATATGCAAGGTTCATCCCCTTTTCCCAACATAAAATCTCAAAGGAATACTCGGTATCAAGAGAAATATAACAGTTATTTCCCCAGTAACCTAACTCGGTCTCAAAGGGATAACTTGTTAGTTTCCACCACGATAACTATTTTTTGTGATCTTTTATTCTTTTATTCTTCTCTTTTTTTTCCCCGTTAAGTGCTTCCAATGTGCAACACTTGAACAAAGAACCCCTTGATTTAGATCAGATTTTTCTAAATAAGTTAACATGAACCGAGGTTATCCAATAACTGAAATGTTGGGAGAGAGTCACCAAGGTACTAGTCCGATAGGATGAATCATGACTACGTCATACTAAATCAACTCTTTGGAAACAAACCATAAGTGAAGTGAAATGGTCAAACTATCAAGTGGGCATTTGGTGAACCATCATCAACTTAACAACGCTTTTATAATCTTACTACAAGATAGGGAGAATATGAATTATCAAAAGCAAGGGAGCGTATGCACATGGTATCAACAAGATTTTGCTTGAAGGACAAAGATATGCATGTGTGCTTCAAATTGAAATAAAAAAGAACAACATGAACAAAACATGCTATGATACATGCTAACAACAACTATCAAACTAACAAGCTATAACAAAAATACCAAAAATAGACACATCAAACAATACTAACAAAAGAAAGAAAAACTAATGAACTATTACTAAGTTATTGAATCTTGGTTAGGCGGTTCAAGAAAGTCTTGCGCTTCGCCTTCATCAACTTGCATGTTCGAAAAGTACTTCTTTAATCTCTAGTCATTCACTTTAAAAGCCCTCAATGCTTTGCTCCAAATATCCACGGCTCTGTATGGATACACCTTCTATACTTAGAAAGGTCCTGACCACCTTGATTTTAATTTTTTGGGAAAAAGCTTAAGTCTTGAATTGAATAATAGCACCAAGTCACCTTCATTGAATTCTCTCCTCATGATATGCTTATCATGTCATATCTTGGTTCTTTCCTTACATGATTTGGCATGCTCATACGCATCTTTCCAGATTTCTTCCAATTCGCTTAGTTGAAGTTTCCTTTTTTCTCTAGCCATCTTTAGATCAAAATTTAGTTGCTTAATAGCCCAATAAGCTCTATGCTCTAATTTCACTTAGAGGTGACAAGACTTCCCATAGACTAGCCAAAATGGAGTCATTCATATGAGAGTTTTATAAGCAGTTCGATACGCCCACAGGGCATCATCCAATTTAAGGGACTAATCTTTCTGAGATGTTAACACTATCTTCTCCAAAATACTCTTAATCTCCCTGTTTGATATTTTTACTTGCACACTTGTTTGAGGATGGTATAACGTGGCTATCTTATGATTAACTCCATATTTCTTGAGTAAATTTCTGAACTACCTTTCAATAAAGTGAGATCCTCCATTGCTAATCACTGCTCGGGGTATTCCAAATCTAAGAAAAATTACCTTTTTGAACAACTTGATCACTGTCTTGGTATCACATGATGGAGATGCAACAGCCTCCACTCACTTGGAAACATAATCAATAGCTACCAAGATATAATTGTTCACCCCGAATTTGGGGGAAGGGCCTATAAAATCCACCCCTCATACTTCAAAAAGTTCAACTTCTATGATAGTATTTAGTGACATTTCATGTCTTTCGGTGATGTTTCCTGTCTTTTGGCAGCGATTACATGTCATTACGAAATCCCTGGTCCTTGAATATATGGGGCCAATAGAATCCTTCTTATAGAACTTTTATTGTAGTTTTCATCGCCCCGGGATGACTACCGTAAGCAGAAGAGTGACAGTGGTGAAGGATATCACGAATCTTCTTGTTTGGAATACATCTTCTATAGATGCAATTGGCTCATCTTTTATGTAAGAATGATTCATCCCAGATAAAATATTGTGCATTAGCGAAGAAATTCTTCCTTTGTTGATAGTTGTACTCCGGGAGAAAGATCTCACATGTTAGGAAGTTCAATAGGTTTGCATACCATGGAACATATGAACTTCTAATAGCTAAAAGTTGCTCATCAGGAAAAGAATCATTAATCGGTAAGTCATTACCCTTCTTGTCTTTATCATACTGGTTCAATTGAGAAAGATGACCTGCTACCAGATTTTTTGAGCCTCTTTTATCCTTGATCTCTTGATCAAACTCTTGAAGCAATAATATCCATCGAATGAATCAGGGATTTGAATCTTTCTTATTCAATAAATACCTGATTGAATGAGAATATGAGAACATCAAAGACCTTTTGTCATCAAAGACCACATGAATCAGGCTCACCCATTCACTATCCAAAATTGGGTAGATCACTCCTGCTGCATCCAATAATTTTAATACTTCTTTCTAGACTACCCCTTTCATATTTGGATTCAATCATCTTTGATGTTCTCTTGAGGATTTATAATCATTTTCAAGCAAAATTCTGTGCAAACACAAGGACGGGTTAACGCCTTTTATATCTTCATGGTTTATCTGATGTGTGAATTTTATATAGTATTTTTATTATAGTTTGACACATATCTTATTCCATTACATATACATATACCTCATGTTTTCATTTATTCATACTTTATTTTGATACTTTTCTAGTTCAGAAAGTTGCTCTCGTTATTTTCTAAGGGAGCAAAAATGGAGCTAAACAAAGCATCTAAGGGCAACTTAGAGCTTACCACGGTCGTGGCCGTCATGGAGGAGCCCGGGGCTAAGTTTTAGAACCCATAGACTTTGCCATGGGTAGAAATTTGGCCGCCACGAGCATGGCCACGCCCGTGGCACCATCCAACTCCTTCATAGATCTTGCCACGGGCTTCGCCACGGGCTTCGCCACACTCATGGCCATGCCCACGATAGACCCCGACAGTCAGTGGATGTGTTCACCACGAGCTCGACCACGCCCATGTCAAGCACCCAAAATCAGGGTATAAAAGCTTGATTTCATATATGGAAAAGGGATTCGGCCCCTTCCTTAGGAGAGGGTTTTCCCCTTCTAGGGGAAACCCTAAAACATTCATCTTCACCCGCCGCGATGATCTGTCCACCTCATGAGTGAGGATTTCATCCAAGAAGACCGGTAACGCATTGATAAGCATTATCTTCTCTCTATTTCATGTATTGAGTTATAGTTTATTATTTTCTTGTCTCTTGGTTGTATATCTCTTGTAATGGAATAGACTCTTGATTCTAGGATTAGGGATTAACCTCTTTTGATATGTAAACATTATTTCATTGAATTTATAGAGTTTGCATGTTTTCTATTTGATGAAATGCTTGTTTGTGGTTCAGATCTACTGATTTAACAATTTTGATGTCAAAAGCATAAGATTCGTATCCCACGAAGATCTGGAGAAGGACCGAAAGGAGATCCCAATCCTCCTACTCGTAGAACCCCGAGACATGGAGAGTCGCCTACGAAAGTAAATCGGATGTCACGAGGAGTAATAGATTATCTTAGATCTTAATCGATCGGTTCCAATTCGTCGCTTTATAGTAAGAGAAGGCATTTCGGGTGTTATGGGATCATGTGATAGGAATCTACTTAGGAAAGCAACCCTTCAGCTCTGTCGCATTGAGAGTAGATGATTGATTGGAACATAATGCCGGTGTAGTTCTAAAAGTTCACATCGGATACATAGGATAGTCTACCTACATAAATAACCATTGAGGATAGGAAAC
>JBBUKS010041355.1:0-10569 GCA_038050645.1 Hedychium gardnerianum | reverse complement strand
TATTTTTATTTTACTTATATAAGTATATTTTATTTTTTAAATTTAAAAATTGACGTGCACGAAAAGCTTGCGCTATGTGCTTCGCTATTTACGCTACGCGATGACAAGACAAAAACACTATGAACCTACGCTACGCGATTTAAAACATTGGTGGACGCTACAAGAATCCGTTGCATCGCAAGTATCACAAAAATCAGAGAACATAACTCATATAAAAAGAACGGTAAAACAGCGTTGTATCAGACCAACAGTTCTCCGGTTGGTGGGTGGATTGTGATCAGAAATGATGATGCAACATCAGATGAGCTGGGTTGGACAAAGATAACACAACAATTGATGATCTTTTCAGAACTAGAAATGCTCAAGAGAAGGAGGGTCATATGTCTGGAGAGATCCAATAAAGGTTATGAACTTTTTCAATAAGTTAAAATAAGCCCATTGAAGCATAACACCAAATGTTAGAAAATAAATCAAAACAAAGCATGGAGTTGTAAAGTGAGATATTTCTTGTCATACTGAAGTGTGACTTCTGTATCTATTAAAGAATCATTTTCCTTTATCAAAAAAGTCCCGACATTGATTGAAAAGTGAAACAAGTTTTCACAATAATTGAAGGGTTTGTGTACGTGAATCGGTGAATGACGGGAAAGGTATCCTTCTCCTGGAAAGCCGGCGTGAAGAACTCTAAGGTCTATCTCAGCTGTCGAATCTAATTTTTGTTTATAATCGCAAGACTATTCATAAATAAGCAGTCAAATCTAAAGTTTTCCCCCTTCAGATCCTACGCTGTGTAGGTCTTTTAAAGTCAAGTCAAAGTCAATCTCCATTGTTCTTGAGATCACGACAAGAAACCACCATTCACGGTCATCTAGATTTCTGAAGCCAGCTCATAGTCAGTCAACGAATTGACAACTTCCCGCGAGATATCCGCCACCAATTTATGAAGAACAACAACCATTCTTCTCTCTATAAATTAGCAGCGCATGGTTCTTTCATGAATCTCCATTCTTCGCCAAGTTCATGCTTATGTCGGTCACCTTTTATGCTCTCTTCTGCTTGGAGATTCTTGTCTCCTTGGCAGCCGCCGTCTCCTTCCACTTCCCTAGCTTCGACCAGACCAGTCTATCTCAAGTCGTACTTCATCCCGATGCGTCGTGGGATACTTCTCTCAACGGTAGCATTCAACTCACAGCAAATCGGCAGGACAGCAGCATGGCATTAAGCATGGGCAGAGCAGTTTACAGGGAGCCCGTGCTGCTTTGGGATGCCAATGGTACTGCGGCCAATTTCTCCTCGCATTTCGCCTTCATAATCGACCCACAGGGCCAAAACCGGCCAGGAGATGGCATGGCTTTCTTCCTATCTCCTCCGTATCCTTTCGACTCCGACATCCCTCCCAGTTTCAATGGCTGCGGCCTCGGCCTGTTCAATGGAAGCGTGTGCAACTCATCGACACACAGCTCTTTCCCTCCTCCACAGAGTGATGTTGTGGCGGTGGAGTTCGACACATTCCCAAATGCTGTAATCTTCGATCCTATGTCTCCCCATGTCGGGATCGATGTCGGCTCACTCACTTCAGTCGAGTGGAGAATTTGGGATGGCTATGGCAGTAATGGAAGCGACAAATGGGAGGGAGATGCATGGGTGAGCTACGATTCCAGCACTCATAATTTGAGTGTTCTCCTAGTTCTTGGATATGGTTCTCATACTGCAACTTACAGCCTTAGCCACGCTGTGGACTTGCGGCAGTGGCTACCATCGCAGGTTAGTGATGAGATAGATCACAAATGTAAATTACTATTATCAGTTGATCTGATAGATCTCAAATTTAGTTGAATTTTAACCTCTCCTCCATGCAGCAGGTTACAGTAGGTTTCTCGGCATCGACGGGCATGAGCAACGAGACACACACCCTTCTGTCATGGAATTTTTCTTCGAGTACTCTAGTCGGTGATCTAGTGCACCCTCCCATGCAACCATACCCTGCGCCGGTGCAACCTCAGGCCGTGCAGCATCCAGTGCCACCCACCTTGCAACACAAGAGCAAAAGGCGGCTCATTGTTGGCGTGGTCATAGCTGGGGCAGGGCTGATCCTCCTGCTCTTGCTTCTGGGTTTACTATCCTTTTTTCCTTTGGAGCAAGAAGAAGAAGAAGGCCAGTAGGAGTCCGAAGTCGGATGATCGAACCATCGATGATGACTTGGAGATAGAAGGAAGGGCCAAAGAGGTTCTCTTATCGAGAGCTGGCCGTTGCAGCGAGGAACTTCTCCGAGGAGGCCAAGCTCGGGGAAGGTGGATTCGGTTCGGTCTACAGAGGTCATCTCGAGGACCTGAACCTCGACGTCGCCATTAAGAGATTCGCCAAGGGATCGTCCAAACAGAGGAAGAAAGAGTACATCTCCGAAGTCAACATCATCAGCCGCCTGAGACATCGCAACCTGGTCCAGTTGGTCGGCTGGTGCCACGACCAGCAGGAACTCCTCGTCGTCTACGAGCTGCCGCCCAACCGTAGCCTCGATTCCTACCTATACACCGCGCAGAACCATTTGGGATGGCCGAAGAGGTACAAGATTGTCCTGGACTTGGCCTCGGCGCTGCTCTATCTCCACCACGGATGGGAGCAATGCGTGGTGCACCGCGACGTCAAGCCCAGCAACATCATGCTGGACTCCGCCTTCACTGCCAAGCTTGGAGACTTCGGCCTCGCTAGGATCATCGACCACGACCACAGCCTGCAGACCACGGCGTTCGCCGGAACGATGGGGTTAATTGGACTAAAGCAATTCTTTAAATCTAAAGTTTCCATAATTTTCTTCCCTTTTCATTGTCTTAATTTATTTTTCTTCAAACAATCTACGAATTAAATTAAGGGATTTGTACACTCTTTTATACTTTGAAGAATTTTTTATTGAATTCAATGGCATAACTGCAAGAGGGCACTGTTCACATATAATAAAGATTGTGTCATGGATCTGGAGTAGATTCCCTAATCCAATTTGCCTAGATCATGTGCAGATGTCTATTGTCAGTGAAAATCCAGTAAACTTGATGACTAAATCTAATGCAAATGGACCTTCTTTTTTCTTCAAGTCAGCCTGCAGATTAGTTTTTACAGTAAGGTACGATGCAGACCTGCATTCCCAACTCATCTTGTCTCTGTCCGACTTTTAAACTTTTTTAAAAAAAGGAAAGTCATGTGCATTTTCTCTTTACTGGCAAATTAAAGTTATGTGCATTTTCTTGAAGGGGACATTGGAAGCTTCAATGGATGTAAATCCCTCCTCCTGAGAAATTTCTTGACAGTATACCATTCCACTAATTAAATTTGATCTTTTCTTTCTTTTTCTTATTTGATCAATATCTTCCTAAATTATGTGTCTAATAACATTTTTATATTATATATATTTTTTTATCATGCATGATCAAATGATTTAGACAGTTCATAGTAGAAACACTAAAGTTGGTCTTTTCCTATTTTCAATCTGAGTCGTCTGATAAATATGATTAATCATGGTCATGGAAATTTAAGATTAATTTCCTTTTAAAGAATAAAAGTAGAAAAAAAATAAAAATGAAGATCATATCTATTTTCAAAACTTTTAAAACTATTTTTATTTTTAAAAAAATAGTATTTTAAAATTTGCCGTTCAATAAGATTCTCTTCTGACAATGTTCTTCGACTTTTAGCCTCCTCCGTCAATCTACCGGTCATGGCGCAGATCGACATCGCAGCTTTCTGTGTTCTCCTTTGCTTGTCGACCTCACTGCCCCTTCTGGCGAACTCCCTCTTCTTCAATTTCACCGATTTAGGTCGAGCGGCTTCCAATTCACAGCTCTTATTGAAGAACGAAGCAAGAAAGAACGGCGCCAGCATCAACCTCACTAGGGATCCCATGCAATACGCCACCGGCAGAGTGGAGTACACAGAGGAACTGCTTCTGTGGGACGCCGGCACCGGCGAGCTCACCGACTTCATCACCAGCTTCTCCTTCGTCATCGACTCGTCCAACAAGTCGGAGTTCGGCGACGGTCTCGCCTTCTTCCTGTCGTCGGGGGAGACCGAGCTCAGCTACGCCCGGGGCGGCTTCCTCGGCATCTTCAGCAACAGCTCCTTCTCCGACTCCCCAGCCGACACGGTGGCGGTGGAGTTCGACACCTTCAGCAACGACTGGGACCCGAAGGGCGTCCATCTCGGGATCGACGTCGACAACATCACCTCCGCGGTGACCACGCCGTGGAACGTCGACATCAGGGGCGACAAGCCGGCGACGGCGTGGGTGAGCTATGACTCGAGAGCATTCAACTTGAGCGTCCTGGTGAACTACGAACCGGATCCGGCGTCCGGCCTCCGGTCCGCCACCTCTGCCGCCCTATCCTTCGTCGTGGACCTGCGAAAGGTCCTTCCGGAGAAGGTGACGATGGGGTTCTCCGCGACCACCGGTAATTTGACCGAGGCGCACACCCTTTTTTCTTGGTCATTCAACTCGACCTTGGAAGAAAGAGGGGTTAGAAAGATACCGGCGGTTGCAGTCGCCTTTGGTGTGGCCTCCGGTGTGATTGCGTTCGTGGCGGTTGCTGCGGGGTTCATTTGGTGCCTGATTCTGCAGGGGAAGCCCCCTGTTAGCGATGTGGTGGAGGATGACGACGACGAAGACGACGCCATCGACGACCAATTTGAGAGAGAAAGGGGGCCGAAGAGATTCCCTTACCAAGAACTCGCCTCGGCGACTAGGGATTTCGCAGTAGAGGGGAAACTTGGGGAAGGTGGATTCGGATCGGTGTACAGAGGCAGATTGAACGGCGTGGAAGTGGCGATCAAGAGGGTGTCCAAAGATGGCAAACAGGGGAAGAAGGAGTACATCTCCGAGGTTACCATCATCAGCCGCCTCCGCCACCGCAACCTGGTGCAGCTCCTCGGCTGGTGCCACGACCGCGGGGAGTTCCTCCTCGTCTACGAGTTCATGCCCAACGGCAGCCTCGACTCGCACCTCTACTGTTCGACGAAATGCCTGCAGTGGCCGACGCGGCACAAGGCGGCGCTTGGGCTGGCGTCAGCGCTCTTCTACCTCCACCACGAGTGCGATCCGGGGGTGGTGCACCGCGACGTGAAGCCCAGCAACGTCATGCTCGACTCCGCCTTCAACGCCAAGCTCGGCGACTTCGGGCTCGCCAGGCTGATCGCTGACGACGGCCGAGGCCTGCAGACGACGATGCCGGCGGGGACGTTGCCCTACATGGCCCCCGAGTACTACCACTACGGCAAGGCTAGTAAAGAAACCGATGTGTACAGCTTCGGGATTGTGGCGCTGGAGATCGCCTGCGGGCGGCGGCCGGTGATGGATGACACGCTGCTGGTGGAGTGGGTGTGGGATCTGTACGGAAAAGGAGCGATCTTGGAGGCGGCGGACGAGAGGCTCGCCGGCGACTTCGATCGGAAGGAAATGGAATGCTTGATGGTGGTGGGATTGTGGTGCGCGTATCCCGATTGCAAGCTCCGCCCGACGATCCAGCAGGCAATCAACGTGCTGTCGATGGAGAAGGAAATTCCAAGCCTGCCGCCGGCGAGGCCGCATCCGATCTATTACCAGCCGTCGTTCGATACGCTGGCCGCCATGTCCGGGGCCTTTTTGAGCTCGACGACTGGAACTCGAAGCAGTACGGCTTCTGCTTCTTTAGCAAGCTCTATGATCAATATCCCAGCCATTGACCACACAAGCTGATCAATGCGACGAGGTTCACGAATTCATGTTGTGCAAGAACAGGACTCAAATCTTGAATTTTAATTTTGAACTCAAATGATTCCTCTCTCTCTTATTAGCAATCCATGCAGGCTCCTCATGCTGCGTTCATCTATTTATACTTTTTATTTATTTATTTATCTCAGTAATCAATAGAAAAATTAGAACAACCATCTTTATAATAATTAATTTGAAAATTTTAATATATAAATTATTAAAAAAAATTATTTATTTAATTCATACTTGGAGCATAATATAATATGATGATAAAAAATAAAATGAGCTCAAAATTGATCAGGATACCTAAATTAAAATATATATTTACTAAAATATTCACTTTCAGAATTAATCATTCAATTCTTTCTCTAATTCTATACTATTAGAGGAAGATTAGAATTGGGTTCTATCATTATTTTTTAAAATAAAAATAAAAATATTTTTAAAATAAGAAAATAAGATCGAACGTCTCTTTAATATTTCTTTTTAAAAACTAATTACCTTTTAATAAAATAATAATAATAATAAAACACTTTTTAATCTCCACTAAAGCTGCCAACTTCAAGCAAACAGTTAACTATCAGAAATTTTAACTTACACATTCGTATGTGAACGACGATAAACGACTCTCATAGGATCGGTGTTTTTTTTTTTTTTAAGTTTTCAGCTGTATTAATAAAATTTTATCAGAATTTAAAATTTATATTATAATATTAAATCTAAAAAAAATTAATTAAAAAAATTAAAAATATATGTATATAGGATAAAATATGAGGGATATAAACTCCTTAACTATTATGATATTACAGATTTTTTTTTTTTTTTTTACATGGGTTCTACGGCGCAATCTCTTCTTGCGCCACGTAGTCCGCCAGTTCTCCTGCCTTCTTCCACCTCATCCTACTTCCTCTCTCATTTGCTCTCATCCTCATCGTTTTAACCATGTTTTTTCAGGAAAAACCCATGTCTCTTCGATCTTGTTGTGCTGTAGACACTTAGCCATGGCTGACGATGACGAAGACCAGAAGCAGCAAGGAGGAGGAGGAGAAGGCAGCATCAGCAACAAGAACAAGAAAATGAGGCGCGGTTCGTATGGTTGGCTCCATGACCGTTGGGTACGGGAGCTCGTCCGAGACAAGATGTCGTGAGATAATAATTTTATAATACATATATTAGATAAATAAAATTTTATTAATTAAGTCTACATTTTCTATGTTCTCTATATGTTAGATTCAATTTTAATCTCATTTACTAAAAGTCTATAATAAAATTCATAATATAAGAAAATTTATGATTATATCATAATTAGTGAACATCTATCTATCTATCTATATATATATATATATATATAATTATAAATGTATTGACATATTCTTTAGTCGATGAATTGATGAATTTGGACATCATTGATTTTGTGAAACTAGTAAGGATTATGTTCCTTGGCTTGTCCAAGTAACCACTCCTCACTGGCTGGAGACATTGAGATAGCGAAAATTAAACATAGATACTAGTTAATGATAATTAATTCATTGGAGTGACTTGCCATGAGACTTCATATGATTATCTCTCTATATATAGATATTAAAGATCTCATTGCAGCTTAAGTGCGAGTTTCTTTAGACTTGAGGTATTCAAGTTATCTTGATCATGAAGACTTATACTTTGCTATCTTAAGCAAGCATCTCCGAAGAGGTGTGCATCTGGGATGATTGGGTATAAGTCTAAGTATCCGAAGGTGATTGGATAGTCAACAAATGATTCACTACTCCTTACAAGGAGATGTATATCCTATGGTTATTTGTCAGGATTATTACTCGAAGTCTTTGTCAAAGCATCACATGTCAAGAGTACGAGACTCTTGGATACGTGTCTGAGTAATTTGAATCCACGGGACAAGAAAGTATTGCTTGGGATAGGTGTGGCTTAATCAGCCTAGTGGGGACTGACACATAGACAATATCCCAAACCAAGTGGGTATTAGACGAGTGAAAGAAACGAGACACGATTCATTGTAACTGTTGAAAGGTTCAGAAGTGACTCGGGAATCAACCGTAGACTTTCCAATAAATTGAGGATTATGATGTATTACTAGGTGTCACTACCGATTGTTTCATAATTAATGATTAATTATGGACGACCAACATAACTGGGAACCTATAAGATCACACGCACTACGAGTTTATCCGAAAGACTTAAAATGAGTTTGAGAATTATATTTTTAAATTGAGAGAGACAAAACTTAGTTGGACCAAACAAACGACAAATATAAAAAGTTATTTGTCTAAAGGAAGCGCAGATGAGTTACGTCTCTTGTAGACGAGTTAGACCATTTTTGGTTTAGTCATGAACCAAATTGGTTTGATTCATGAACTAAATGGTTTGGTTTTGAACCAAACCAAGAACTTAATGGGCTAAATTTTGGTTAAAGCTTAATGAGTTGGGTTTGGGCCTAGGAAATGACTTGTTCTCCAAGTCATTAAGGAGGTGTATAAATATATCCCTTCATGAGGAGAATTAGGGATTGGAAGAGAAATTCTATTTAGAATAGAATTGAGTTTTAAGTTTTGAAAAGATTTTCCAAAACCTTCATCTCTCTTCTTCTCCTCTCTTCTCCTTGTGTCGCCCAATACCAAAGGAAAGAGCTCTTTCGTCCGCCGCTCCCCAAGCTCCTGTCATCACCCACTGGCCAGCCACCTCCAGCAGGACACTAGAGGAGCCTTCTCCGGCCAACCATCGTCGTTCCAAACAAGGAAGAGCCGATGAGACAGCTTGTTGTCCGCCAGCATTTTGCCTCTTTCCGGCCTCCTTCGACCTCCATTTCAGTAAGAAAATGTTACTACCGGATCCCCGACGCCTTGGGGTACTTCACACCTCATCGGTAGCAAATTACGGATGCCGAACAATGAAGGAAAAGGCGAGAACAACCCCCTTTTTTGGGTCGGACAATAAGCTTCCTTTTAATGTCAATCTCTCGTTTGGTGTCGTCTGGTTGCGTACGTCGTCGGGCACCAAAACTCATCTTCACACGCAAGGCTAGTACCTTTCATGAGGACGGAACTTGTGACTTTCGAAGTCGTCTTGAGGAGTTCTCGGTGAGGATACGAATAGAAGCAAGACTCGACAGCGTTGCTCGGTTGATACTCTTTCCACTTCACGTGATCCGTCAGGTATAACTAGAATAAATTTCTTTCCGTAAAATTTTATATTATGATTATGTCTACACGTGTTGTATCTTGCATGCGTGTATATGTGTGTTGTAATAAATTAGGATTTATTATTTATGTCTTCCGCTATGCACGTTTTTGAAACGTCTAAAAGCATGCATCCGCGTTTGGCTTTTCAACAGTGGTATCAGAACCTGACCGTACTTCAACATAATCGTAAAAAAAATTTACGAGTCGTAGTTGGTCATAAATTAATTTATGAATTTTTCTTATTTTATTAACAATTTTCAATTTTAAAAAGTTTCATAATTTGTTAAGAAATTTCATTTTTGGAAAGTTTTTGAAATATTTTAGGAAAAATTAGTTTGAAAATATTCTACAAATAATTCAAAATTTTCAATTAGAAAAAATTCTAAATTTTTAAGAATTTCTAATTTTGAAAGTTTCCTAATTTGTTCAAAAATTTTAATTTTGAAAAGTTTCTGAAATAATTCTGAAAATTTTATTTTGGAAATATTCTGTAAATAATTCAAACTTTTCAATTTAGAAAGATTGTGAATTTTTAAGAATTTTTAATTTTGAAAAGTTTCTTAATTTGTTAAGAAATTTTAATTTTGGAAAGTTTCTAAAATAATTATGAAAATTTAGTTTTGGAAATATTCTGTAAATAATTCAAACTTCTCGATTTGGAAAGATTCTGAATTTTTAAGAATTTCTATTTTTGGAAAGTCTCCTAATTTATTAGAAAATTTTAATTTTAAAAAGTTTTTGAAATAATTCTAGAAATTTTGTTTTGAAAATATTATGTAAATAATTCAAACTTTTCAATTTGAAAAAATTCTAAATTTTTAAGAATTTTTATTTTTGGAAAGTTTCTTAATTTATTAGAAAATTCTAATTTTGGAATGTTTCTAAAATAATTTTGAAAAATTCATTTTGGAAATATTTTGTAAATAATTCAAAATTTTCAATTTGGAAAGATTCTGAATTTTTAAGAAATTTTTATTTTTGGAAAATTTTAAATTTATTAGGAAATTTCAATTTTGAAAAGTTTCTAAAATAATTTCGGAAATTTCAACTTTAAAAGTTTCTAAATTTATTATGAATTTTAATTATATATTTTCTAATTAGTTAGGAAATTTAAATTAGAGAATTATTTTTTAATTAATTAGATTTTTTGATTTAGAATAGTTTCCTAGATAAAATATGTAATTAAATTTTAAAAATTTATTTTCTAATTTAATTAAATGAATCTTGATTTATGTAAATCAGATTCTTAATTATATTTTATTTATAAATTATATTGTGATAACCATGACATCATTAATGCTATCATCATGCCATATTATATGTCATGTAGTTATATTAATTAATTATGCCATATAGATGCATTAATTAATTTTTATAATTATGTCATGATTAAATGTAAATATGTCATGCATGCGATGTGTAATGTCATCATTTATGTCATGCGTGTAATTTCATATAGATAACACATTTGCATGAAAAAGAAGATGAGACCTAAATCTTTTACGAAAAATATTAAAGCCTACGCCTTCTATTAATATAATAAGAATCAGAGTTTGATTTCTTTTTTGAGTTGTTGGACTAACGTCAAACTCAACTTGTAATTAAATATGTTCGAACCATAAATATATAATCTCATGATTA
>JBBUKS010041345.1:0-10569 GCA_038050645.1 Hedychium gardnerianum | reverse complement strand
ATGCACTATCTTTCTTTACCCGCTGAGTTATTTGGACTCACCACCTGTACAATTATTTTCTTCAGGTTATAGTTGAGATGCTGGAGATCCCGTCCACTTGTCCCACGGTACCACGATGGTGCTAAGGTCTTCCGCTACGTATTTTCTAGTTTTCTTTCATTCTGTTTTAGCTGGACTTATCGTTTGAGTTTTTATCTTTAGACTATGTGTGTAATAAAAATCGACTTTATGGTTGTCGATCGTTGGATGTGGTTTTATTTCCGGATTATTGCGTTGGACATTCTTCTTGTTGATGTTTTCTTAAGCCGTGTGGGCTTATAGTTAGTTGATACCTCTCCAGTCGAGGAGTTTGCTTATTTTATACTTTGTTTAGTATTCGTATTGTTTAAACTGCGTGGTTGTGCAATACCCGAGTGGGGTATTTTCTTTATATTGTTGCATTGTGTTTGATATATATACCCGTGTTGGGTATTTGAGGGTGTAGATGTATTATGTATCCAGGATATTGTCCGCCATATAGGGGAGGTGCTGTCCGATTTTCGTCGGATAAATACCCTCCCGGGGCGTGACAGATCGAATGTCAGACAATGATGAAGTCCCGACAGGTCAAGGTTGACCGGATGCTTGGCAAAAGGAAGTCTCAGTAGGTCAAGGTTGAGCAGAAGCTGAGCAAAGAAAGTCCTAGTAGGTTGAAGTCAACCGAATATCAAGCAAGATGAGAATTTAACTTGGTAAGAATAAAACAGAAGTATTAGTCAATTGATAGGGTGTATCGATTGATTGATGAGCTCTAAATCACAAAATTGAGGTTTTGAGGTATTTTTAGGATTTGCTATAGTAACTAGGGTTTCTACTATAGTAACTAGGTTTGCTATATTATCTAGGGTTCACTACAAACCATAAACCCCTAAAATTGGGGTTGCTACAGTACCTTTAGTGTTTGCTATAGTAACTTTAGGGTTTGCTATAGTAGTCGGGTTTAGGGTTTGTTTTTACAGTATTTTTTCTACAATGCCAATCAATTGGGGGCATTGTAGCTATGAACCAAATACTTTTGAATCGATTGGCTTGATCGACTAGAAGCAACCAATTGATTAGTGAGTCTCACCAATCGATTGGTAAGGTAAAAAAAATTCGTTCTACAGGTTTAAACGGTCGGATTCGATGACAATTGATTGGTAGGCAGAAAAATCAACCCAAATGCAACCCTATAAAAGAGGGTTTCGTGAAGATTTCAAGGGGCCGATTTTTGGAGGTTTTGGAGCAAAGTATTGCTGCATTTCCGGACCAACAAGAGGTATTTCCAAACAACAAGAGATTAAGCAAAGCAAGGTTTTCATTGTAAAGTCATTTTTGATTTCATTTATGTTTGCATTCTTATTTTTTGTTGTATTCTTGTAAGAACAAACTTGTAAGAGGCTTCTCCGCCTTCGGAAGGTATTCGAAAAGGAGAAGTTCATAGTGGAAGGAGATCACTAGAGGTATGCCTTGGATTAGTAGCCTAAGAGGCGGATACCAAGTAAAATTTCAGAGTTGTGCATGTAGAGTCAAGTTTGAATCAAGGTTTCTGCTGCGCATTCAAACAACGAGCACAAGATTGAAATGAAGTGATTGAAGCTATTCACCCCCCCCCTAACTCGCATGGGTCATTACGATTATCATTTTTATGTGATGCTCGATTGCCTTTAGTAGTGCTAGATTCCTCTTCATCACTTGTTGTTATCACTTGATCGTCAAGTGTCATTAGGAAAAGATATTTCTTTTTATTCTCTATTTTTCATCTTCAAAGGATGTATCACCCATGTAGCCCTTAATGAAATCTTCTTTTTCAACTTGGGGTCGGGTAATGACTCTCTTCATTAATTGAAGCACTTTACTATTGTCTTCATCTTTATATTGATTTCTTCTTCTTCTATTCTTAGACAACTTCTTGATATCACTTGCACTTGATTTCTCATTCTTCATTTCTTTCCTCATCGTGTGTGCTACATGAGTTTTTCATCGCTTCTATAGAATAATAAACAAGAAGATGGTGGCGGTAGTAGTGTTGTTGGTGGTGATGAACTATCCTTCTTATCTTCCTTTTGAGAGATCAATACAAATGCTACTCTTTATTTTTCTTTGATTTTATCCATCCATGTGCTTTGCTTCATAAATCTCTAAGTGACAAATATATTGTGAAATGTACTTGTTTCTAGGTAATTTCACATTATGTAAGAATGCACTATAGATGTCAACATTGGAGTCTTTGGAAATCCATTTAAAGCATTTATATCCCAATTGTTATGAGCCCATTCACCACCTCCTTTAGTCTTGCATGCATTTGAGTTACAATCTCTCCATCCTTCATCCTAAATGTGGATATTTAAGTTTTAATATCTCTGTTTCCATGAATCCTTAGCACTCTTGTACTCATTGAACTTGTTCTATTTGAGTTGGGAGTGCACATATCAAAGCATAGGTGTCATTTGCATTAGTCATTAACTCATCTTTTTTGCTTCTTAGTCCATTGGTTCATTTCAATCAACTCACTATCTTTATCTCTCGAAGCTTCTTGTTAAGACTGGTGCGAGCTAGAGGGAAGTGAATAGCTTCAATCACTTTGTCTTGATTGTGTGCTCATCATTTTAATGCGCAACATAGAATTTGAATCAACCTTGACGCCACATGCATAACACCGAGATGTTACTTAGTATCCGTCTCTTAAGGAGACTAATCCAAGGCCTAGTCCTAACAATCTACCACCACTAAATCTTCTTCTTCTCGAATACCTTCCTGAGGTGAAGAAACCCCTTACAACCTTTGATTACAATAATACAACAAGAATACAAGAGATGAAAGCAAATACAATAAGTATAAATAATTTTACATGAATTTTACTTTGGATGCTTTCTTGTTGCTCGGAATTGCCTCTTGTTGGTATGAAAATGCACTAGCACTTCACTCTCAAATCTCCAAGAACCGGCACTTAAAATCTCCTTGAAACTCACCACTCTTTTAAAGCCTTTACGTCGGGATGGATTTTCGCTTATCAATCGACTAATCTTACCTATCAGTTGATTGATATGGTCTCCAATACTACTCCTACCATTGAACCACCTCTGAACTTTCTGAAATCTATCCAATTTTGTTAATCATTTAAACATTAGTCGACTAATTCATCCGAGCAATCGACTAATAGCATTCAGTCAAATCGACCTACTTTTGTTCATCTCTTGATTGACATCAGTCAACTGATATCAACTATCAGTCAATTGATATAATCAGTCGAGTCGAATAATCGAATTGTATTGCTTTTCTTTGATTCTGATCGACATCAGTCGATTGATACCCATAATCATTCGGCTAATATCAAATTTTGCAAACCTCTAACCCCAAATAGAACCCTTTTCTCTGTTTGATACAGTGTCCCATCACTAGTCGATTGATAAAACCCATTAGTTGACTATTACTGTAGAACATTGTAGTAACATACTATTTATGATTACTGTAGCAGTATTGTAGCAATCGTATTTTTGAGATTTTGGGGGTTTTGCATCCATTAGTCATCGATACACTCTATCAATCGACTAATACTCCTGTTTTAGCCTTATCAAAGTTAAATTCTCATCTTGCCTGGTATCTGATTGGCCCTCAACCTACCAAGACTTCATTTGGCCAACATCCGATCAATCCTTGACCTGTTGGGACTTCACTTACCTAGTATCCGATCAATCTTGACCTATTGGGACTTCATCGTTGCCTAGCATCCGGTCAATCTTGACTTGCCGAAACTTTATGCCTCATGCAAACTCCCTGTTGGACTTTCGACTGCCAAGTGTTCGATCAGCCATGACCCACTTGGACTTTCCTCTTTCCAGCTACCTATTGAACTTTCAATCACCAAGCGTCTAGTTAACCGTGATCCACTTTAACTTTCTTTCTTGTGTCAACTCTATGTTGAACTTTTGACCACCAAGTGTCCGGTCGACCATGATCCACTTGAAATTTTCATATCTTATCATGTATTCAGTCAATCTTGACCTATCTAACTTTTCGCTCAACCAACTTAACATATTGATCAACTGTCAAGTATCCGATCAACTTTGACCTACTTGACTTCTCACTCGACCAACTGACATATTGGTCAAACATCGAAACCCCAACTCGAGTCAACTCGAGCTTGGTCAACTTAGTCAACCTTGACCAGGGGTCGATTGCACCAATACTTCATACGTTTATTTCGTTTCAAGTAACACACTGAAGTCAATCCATAAATAACTTTGCATTTCCATTTTTCAAGTGGAAAAATTCTTGCAAAATGTAGATGGATGATAGTTGATTAACCATCGCTCTTGAATGTGAGCTGAAATCAATTAGCACCTTGCTCCGATGCCAAATGCAAGGTCAAAGATAGTCTATCTAGAGGGTGGGGTGAATAAACAGTATATCTAAATCATTTGATTCCTCGTACACAACCAAAAACAAATGTAAGATTAGTAATACTAGTGTGTGCTCATATGTGATTGACATGCCAAGTATAATTATTGATCTGATCCAACAACAAATGATGCAATGAGGAAATCTCACCGCGGTTACGCAATGACAAAAATCCACCTCGCACCCCAGAGCTATGACAAAGCCTTCTCTTCGCCTTCTTCTCGTGGCATGACGATTCTTGCAAAGAGTAATAAACATCAAAGGGCTTGCCGGGAGTTCTCCCAGCGAAACCACTCTGATGCCTAAGTTAACACGATGTTTCGATAGTAGAGGAAAAAAGTAAATACAAGAGGTAGAGTTAGAGAGAGGCCCTTTTTCGCGGAGCATAAACTTGACGTTTTATAAGTGTGAGGTATCCCAAGAGATCATGGAGAGGTGGGGAAGAGAACGTGGGAGAGTGTGGGAGAGATCATGGGAAAGTGGGGATCATGCCCCCTCTCTACTTGCACCCGACTGAACCCAGTTAATAGAACTTGACAGGTAGACTACTTGGGGAAGTTGGGAGGTTGGCAACTCGGCTGATCGAGTCGGCTCGACAAGTTAGACTGCTTGGGAAGTCGGGAGGTCTACAACTCGACTGATCGAGTAAGTGCGGCAGTTGACATACCACGTGGAGTTTATGTTGACCGAGCCCTAGGTCGTGCCACATAGCTCCTATGTTGACCGAGTTAAGGGTCTGGCACGTGAACCCTTACTTACCTCCACATCACAAACATCCCCCTTGAGTCTAGTCAAAGGAGGTGGGAGTCTAACTGACTAGACAAGTATTCTATCAACGGCTTCGAAGTCCTTGACATTAGGGTCCATGTGGTGGTTGGTGTGAAGACAATGAGTTGATACAGAGGAAATATTGAGAAAAAACCTTTGTCCAAGGCAGAGGGAATAGATGCTTGATATACGACTATGTCCGAGTCGGGAGAGAATAATAAGCTCGATCTCACGACTCTCAAATACCTGTGGAGTTGGATAGAGAATAGTTTGATCTGCGACTATGTCCGAGTCGGGAGAGAATAATAAGCTTGATATCACGCATCCCGAGTACCCGTAGAGTTAGAGAGATAATAACTCGATCAGCTATTATGTCCGAATTGGGAATATTAATAAGCTCGATCTTACAACTCCTGAGTACTTGTGGAGTCAGAGAGAGAATAACTCAAACCGTAACTATGTTCGAGTCAGGAGAGAATAATAAGTTCGATCACATGACTCTCGAGTACCCATAGAGTCAAAGAGAGAATAGCTCGATCCACGACTATATTCGAGTCGGGAGAGAATAATAAGCTCGATCTGATGACTCTCGAGTACTCATGGAGTCAAATAGAGAATAGCTTGATCTACGATTATGTTCAAGTAGGAAGAGAATAAAAAGCTCAATCTCATGAATCCCGAGTACCCATGAAGTCGAAGAGAGAATAGCTCGATTTGCGACTATGTTCGAGTCGGGAAAGCTATGCCAATGGATGTCATTTGTCCGGAACAAGGGGAATAGATGCTTGATCCATGATTATGTCCGAGTCGGGAGAGAAATAACTTGATCCGCGATTATGTCCGAGTCGAGAGAGAAATAGTTGAATCCGCGACTATATCTGAGTAAGGAGAGAAATATCTCGATCCGCGACTATATCTGAGTCAGGAGAGATATGCCGATGGACGTCATCTGTCCGAGACAGAGGTAATCGATGCTTGATCCATAACTATATTCGAGTCGGGAGAGAAATAGCTTAATCCACGACTATATCTGAATCGAGAGAGATATGTCGATGGACTCTATGGTCCAAGACCAAGTGAATTTGCTGATGGACTCCTCGATCCGAGATCGAATGAATTTGAACCCTAAAGAGGGCAATTGTTGAATGATGCTTCAGTCTAAGACTGAGTGAATTTGAACCCTGAAGAGGACAATTGTTGATGGACGCCTCGATCTGAGACCAAGTAAATTAATTTTGAAGTACCTGAAATTTTCTGAAAGGACTTCAAGGAGACAAGGTTAAGGGTTAGTAAATCAATAATATGAATGAGTTAAAGAAAATGAATTGCTTCTCTAGAGATGTGAAGATTGTATTGTCACTTCTTGCTTCGTCAAGGAAACCGATAGAAATACCCATAATATCATGGGCCATCATGAAAGCGTCGAGTTTGTCCACAGCAAGAGAAACCTAATTTAAGAGATACATCAATCTTTTCATTTTGTGAAGTCGAAATATAGAATACTTATCTTGAATGTGAGGCTATTGAAAGTTGGATACTCATCAGAGGCTGGAGTTGATTACGTGTGCAAGACCGATGTCACAATCGATCCAAGGATTTTATAGAATACTAGAAGGTTTGACATATATATGGTCAATGAGGAGTGTGAATTTAATGTAGCTCTTAGGTAAAAAAAAACTTTCACTTGATCTATAATCACATAACCAAAAGGAGTCTATCCATATTACAATGAATCAAAAATCTTATGATCTTCGTGCATGCGGTCCAATTTTCAAGTCTGATAGCATACTTTGAGGTCCAAAGTTATGCACAACTTTATGTTTGAACTACCATGTACACCATCCTAGCTCAAATCTATCAAACCTAAAACTACTTGCAAACTTAAACAATTTATTAAATACAAAACTTAAATCATACTTAGTCAAACATCAAAACACCTAAGCGACTAACAATATTGTGTCAAATTATGACTTATCAAATATTCATTATAGAAAATAAAGTATTTTTCAGAACGAATAAACTTTTAACACAATCATATTGGAGTAGATTATACATTTTGACACCAAATTATCATCCTAAGATCTCTTTTTATTTTCTAGTGTGTCCTAATACACAATCAAGAAAAGTCTATTGCTTAAGTGACGTAGATGAGTTCTTATCCAAATGTTCACGTCCAAATGTAGTTAGATGACCAATAATTTTATTTTGTCTTGAATTAGAGTGTCAATCGTGATATGTATCAACTTAATATATCATCATGTGCCTAAAATGTGCATGTTGTCTTATTGATCATTGTCCGAGCTAGTAAACTAGTTTTCATAATTTATCTCCTCCGTGTTAATTCTAGACGGATTGGCAGGGGCGCTGAGGGCGAGCGTTTCACCTTTTGTCATCATGTGCGTAAAATATGCTATGGGACTTACACGCTAGCTAACTACATCACCATGAGATATTATTATTATGAGATCTGAGAGTCAAATCCTGATTAATAGTCAGATTTCTGCCCTCTCTCATGCACTGATCATTGTTCAAACTAATTAGACTAGTCTCCATAATTTATTTTCTTCATGTTAATTTTGAGACGAACTAACAAAGACACTCAAGATAAACGTGTCATCTTTTTTTTATCACCACGTGCGTAAAATGTGCAAAACATATAACATGAGTATCAAAGGATATAAACATATGAATCACACAACCAGCATACATATTTTACATCAATAAAACCAATATTGCATAATTGTCATATAAAATCTTAATTGTCCACCTCAATTTTTTTACCAAAATATATTAACATTTAATATGACAAGACAAGACCCTAATTGATGTGCAACTCATAAGGGATGAGCTAATTATTATTTTTTCATTCACGTAGTCCAATGTAAAATAATGGATTTTAATAGGTAAAATAAGTTGGGCTTAGTTGGATTAACTAAGTATTTATTAGGAATTCTTTTCTTAGATATCTTCTTAACCTTTTAAATGGTATTCATTGAGGGTCCAGTTGATTTGTTCTTTACTTCACCACTAACAATTAATGAAGCATGGGTCTTTTTCTTCACTTTAAATTTATACCCTAAACTGACCTAGTTATAATTCACCTTTTACTATTTGTAATCATATGTATAAAGGTATTTAAAGATTAGAAGAATTCTTTTTAAGATTGTATTCAATCCATCCACTTGTGATTTTAATTGCTCAGTCTTAGCATGAAGTTTTCCAACCATGTAAATTCTCATATTCAACCTATATGATTTTCACGTATTTCTTAAAGTTTTTATTTTTAAGGTAGCTAGTCTTATTCAATGAATTTCTTAAACTAGAAATAGTCTGTAAAAGTTGATATACATAAGAAAAATAAATCTCATTATCATTTTTATGTGATGCTCCCCTTTGGTAGTACTACATTCAACTTCATCACTTGTTGTCATCACTTGATCGTCAAGTGTCATTAGCATAATATATTTCTTCTTTAGTCTTTCTTTTACATATTAAGAGGATGTATCTATAAGTAGAGTTTTGATGTGATCAATCAAATTAAGTTAGGTTCTATATATGTTTGATACCTTGTGTCTATGTGTATAAGAATTTAGGAACACAAGAAGTTGAGCGAAAGATGTAGCGAGCGAGAAGGATGGAACGGAAAATGAGTCGATGGGCTTAGTACATCCTAAGGAAGAGGAACTGCAGAAGAATATACCAGTGGAGCGAGAAGGACATGTGCGACGCATCCGAGGGACTAGAAGCCGGAAAAGAAGTCTGCTTGAGGAGAAGGCATGACTTGAATTCAGGTGAGCTCAACTCTGGACGGTTGAATCATTACCCAAGGCAAGCGGAGCTTGAAAATAGTCAACTCGGAAGTTGACCATTTGAGGCGCCTCCATTGAATGGAGGTGCCCTGATGAAAAGAAGACCTGATATGCCTCTGTTGCTTGGAGGTGTCTCGGATGAACAGTAGTCGAGGCACCTTAGCTCAATGGAGGCGCCCCATGCAGACAAACGGTCGTTGCAGTAGATAGCAACAGGAATCCATGTCAGCGACGATGGAAGCGCCCTCAAGCAATGGAGACACCCCCATAACTGCCACGTCAGTTGACACCCGTTGCTGAGGATGACGATGATGTTGATGGAGGCACCCTCAAGTAATAGAAGCGCCCCCATGACTGTCACATCAGCAAACAGTCAAATTGACTAGTTTGCTATAAATAGATGTCTCATCCTCTTAGTTCAATCAAAACACTCTGAATTTGATTTCCAATTTCTGCTTTTCATTGTTTGAGCTTTCAAAGTTTGTAAGAGTTTACTCCGCCTTTACAAAGGAGTTTTTAGTTCTTTATTTTTCCTTGAATTAACAATCGTCCAGGTTGTAGTCAAGTAAACCTTTGAGTCTCTTACTTTATTTTTATGTTATTTCTTTTTGCTTAATTAATGTGTGTGTCCTTGCTTAGTTAGAAGCAAGAGAAACTTATATTTTTGATTTGCAGGCTATTCACCCCCTCTAGTTGATCCACTGGATCTAACAAGTGGTATTAGAGCCCAACCGCTTTAGAAGGACTAACTGCTAACTAAAACAACAAGAAGATGGTCGGATCTAGTATATATCTATCAAAGTTCAAGGGAGAGTTCATGCTATGGAAGCATCGAATGGAGGTATTTTTTAAGACTGATTTTGATATATTGTTAATCATGAAATATGATTTTGAAGCACCTAAAGATAAAAACTGAGACGAAAAGGAAGAACATCTATGGAACAAGAAATAGCAAACCGAGTTCTTGGCGAACGATAAAGTCGAGTTCCACCTTCTGAGCATACTACCACCTCAAGAAGTCAATCGAATTGGTGCCTATAACTCTGCCAAAGAACTCTGGGAGAAATTCCTGGAGCTTCATGAAAGAACCTTGGAAACCTAGTTGGCTAGATGAGATGCGCTCCAAAACAAACTAAGTAACCTCCAACTAGAGAAAGGTGAGTCAATTGCCCATTTGCATGCAAGGATCAAGGAGCTCATAACCGGGCTCATGAACCTCGGAGAAATGGTAACTAATCGAGACTCTCTATGTTTTACCTTAAATGCATTTCCAAAAAACTCGATATAGTCTTCAATTATTGATTCTTATTATATTTCTAAGAATCTGGAGGTAAGTACGTTAGATGATTTATTTTTAACTTTGGAACTTCACAAAACTAGATGTGCAGGATGAAAAGAGAAGGAAACCTTGAATCAGGACTTAGCCCTGAAGGCCAAGAAGGATGAAGAAGACTTAGATTCTTCAACTGACGAAGAAGAAGCCTATATAGTAAGGAAATTCAATAAATTTTTTAAGACTAATAATTTTAGCAAGTCACAAGCCAAGAAGCTTCTACGGGGAAAAAAAAGAGTA
>JBBUKS010041335.1:0-10569 GCA_038050645.1 Hedychium gardnerianum | reverse complement strand
CCGGAGAGGAAGATGCAACTTGGGTTGAGTTATAGTGCGACTTGTCAGACATATTGAGTCATATGGAATTTACCCGTTTTCTCCCCCGATCGAGATATCCTCTGTTTCGCCCAAGAAATATTGTATTGAGGGAAGCATCAATCATTCTGAGCGTGAAGTGTAATTAGATCAATTTATTTATATTTGCATTTTGGGATCCATATTATCAATTAGGAGTATTTATTCACCATTCATTTCCAAAAAAACTCACTCTTCTAGGTATTACCAACTATTGGATCTTCGCTCATGATTGTGTAGGTTACTGCAAGGAGCTTATCATCTACTACTGTCCACACTATCCGCTTGTTATGATCTCCATCCGATTTGTTGTCTGTCTCGGTTGCTTGATCGAGAATAATATTGTCAAGCCATATTTCTAATGAGAATGAAGAAAATTGTGAATCAGGGATTGCATGAGGTGTTTATATCCCTATATCACTGTCACTTGCATCAACATTAACCCCTTCTCGATTCATTTGATTGAATCCTCGGTGATTAAAGCGGATTAAATCCATGAGATGGAGCTTGCATGAAATATTGGCTACTCTGTCAATATTCCGGGGGACGTATATAAAACGGAGCTCGAGTGTCGCTACACAAATTTTTTTGATAACTTTGAAAATTATGATAATATGGTGATGGGTATGAAAAAGGTTGGAAATTATGTGAGTGTTGTGTGGGAAGTGAAAATTGAGGATGTTGTAGATTAGGAAGAACTCGAGAATTTTCTCCATTTGAATTTTCGTCAATATTTGGAGAGTTCAACAAATCTCTAAAATAATTACTGGAATTTTTATTCATTTCCCTCTAAATTTTTGGTATGGTGGGTTTTTTTTGTGGTAGAAAGATGGATGAAATAAGTTGAAATTGATGAAATTTTGGTAATGAAAAAATGATGTATATATAGAAAGAAAATGAACGTTGCCCAATTGAAACGTTGGCAACGCTCACAAACTTTTCCATTTGGACATTGGCCAATTGAAAATCATTACAAATGTTGATTAAATACATTGAATTTAAAAAATATAAAAATAAATAAAGAGAAAGTTGCAGCACGGGTGGGCTCTTGCTGATGACCCACCCATAGTTTGCTTAGTGATTTCTAATATCTCAATCTCCACCCCCTTCTAGTGGTGGAAATTTGGGATTTGGGGATATTTGGAGAAATACCCTTTCCAAATATCCTCCATTATGGATGTTCTAAGTTAACTTTCGCATTCTACAAAACCGCGTAAATAAATTTTGATACTATCTATCCAATTTTTATAATATTCAAATCATGTATCATACTCCCGAAATATCTCCTCTTTTTTCATAGATCAATTAGTCAGTTTCGTCCAAAATTGGTTGATGGACCTATAAAACTCTAAATCACTACAAATCAAAGTCATTGTACTTATGAAATCTATTTAATATATTTATGCTCTCATATCTAAATTTGATAGGGTAAATTGAAAGCAGTGAATTAAATTGAGAGCACGTCTCTAAATTTTTACTCTATCAATTCTAAAATTCATTGCTCACAATTCATGCTATTGAATTCAGATATTTGAGCATAGATATATTAAGAGGGTTTCTAGGAGTACATTAGTTTTGGTTTGAAGTAATTCAGAGACGAAACTGGATGATTGACTTATATCATTCGAAAATTCAAAAGTTTGATATTTTTCGAATCATGCGAGTTCTAGGAATCCATTGGTGGAGTTGGTTAGTGAGTATCATTATCCTAAGCCTTATAATGAATTTGTGTTAAATTTTAACGAGCTTTTACAAGTTTAAAAATTTACTATTTTCAATTTATGTTATCTAGTTTAGATCCGATGACATAAATAAATACATTAAGAAGGAGGTTTTCAGGAGTATATTGATTTTGATTTGAAGTAATTTAGAGTTCTTTAGATTCATCTGTCAATTAGACGGAACTGACTGATGGACTTATAGAGAAAAAGGAGAGATATTTTGGGAGTATGATATATGATTTGAGTATTATGAAAATTGGGTACATAATTTACGTAATGTCAAAACTTACTTACATGGTTCAGTAAAATATAGTAACTTTAACTAAGTTTATGAGCTTGAGGTATTAATCTAGAGCTATTTGAGTTCTACTATTCCATTTGAAAGGCTCTCTATTTCATTAATACACTGGTATCATTTGAAAAAAAACTTAACATTACATCAACTTAATTATGTATTTAGTCTTTAGCTTCTTAATTTGATTACCCACCCTCGAATATGTTAGATCGGGTGGATCAGCTAGAGGAGGGTGAATATCTTGCAATAAAAATTAACTTTCTCTTGCTACTTACTTAGCAAGGACACACACTAATTAATTAAGAAAAATAAATGCATAAACAAAAAGAAGAAACTATAGGGTTTTACTTGGTTAACCTGGGTAGTTGTTAATCCAAGACAAGTTGAAGTGCACTAATAGATCCCCTTCTTCGACAATGGTCAGAGGCGAAGAAGCCTCTTACACGAAGTGAACGTACAGGAAGAAAATATGAAGCTTAAACAATTGAAAGTGAGTGTGTTATTGAACTAAGAGGACGAGACCTCTATTCATAGCAAATTAAAAAAAAAACATCGGCTGACATGGCAGCCATGGGGGCACCTCTATCAGCGTCGTCGTCATCCTCAACAATGGGCGTCTGCTGACGTGGCAGTCATGGGGGCGTCTCCATTGCTTGAGGGCGCCTCCATCATCACTAGCGTGACTTCAATCTCCATTGCATCAGAGGCGTCTTCAGCTTCTAGCGGGCGAGGCGCCTCCAAGGCATTTGAGGAGCCTCTAGCTTCTGGCGGGCGAGGCGCCTCCAAGGCATCTGTCAGCACCTGAACATATGAGGCGCCTCCAAAATAATAGAGGCGCCTCGAGCGACTGAAATGGTCAACCACAATTGTTGACCATTTCTCGTTCCGCATGCTTGGGTGATACTTCGGCCGTCCGGAGTTGAGCTTACTCAAACTCAACTCCGGTCCTCTCCTCGAGCAGACTTCCTCCCCAACTTCTCGTCCCTCGGATACGCCGCATGCGTCCTCGCTCCATCGGTGTACTCTTCCGCAGCTCCTCGTCTCTCGGATGCACCGAAACCGTCGACTCACTTCTCGTGCCATCCTTCTCACTCGCTGTGTTTTCTGCTCGACTTCTTGTGTTTCTAAGTCCCTGCACACTCAGACATAAGGTATCAAAAACACACTGAGCCAAACTTAACTCATTTGATTAACATCAAAACTATCCCGGGGTACCTATAGAATAAACTTAGTCTTTTAAAAGATGTCAAAATGGCATATTTTTCATAATAGTCAAGTGATACATGAAGTAACTAGAAAGGCATCACATGGTGGGATAGTCAATACAAAAGTATAGGTGACAATCAAAAGAGGCTACCAACAGTCTCAGGCTCCTAAGACCCCCGGCTACCAATAACCCCCGCTACCAACAACCCCTAGCTCCTGGAATTCCCGACTACCAACAACCCCTAGCTCTTGGGACTCTCGGATACCAACATCCCCCGGCTCTTGGAACTCCGGCTACAAACAACCTCTGGCTCTTAGAACTCCCTACTACCAAAAGCCCCGACCCTTGGATCTCCCGGCTACCAATAGTCTCGGCTTCCGAGACTTTCGGTTACCTAAATATTACACTCATAATACCCTCTGCATCTCCCAAAGTAGATAATTGTTGCCCAAAAGGATGCAGATAACGTGGACGTTATCTATGGTGGACGTGGGAAATGCAATCATTTACTTCGAGTAAATACATGAGTAAATGGAGTAACGTGGGTGAAAATATCGAAACAGGCAGAGAACATGGAGGAATCCACACGATTCTACAAAAAGTCGCATGCTCCCGCAAGCATAGGTATGCGCACCTACACTTTAACAAACTCAAAATATTATTATCTTCTCCATTCCACATTAACTAAATTGAGTGTCGGAGTGACTATACTGAGGAGCCCCCTGACCGTCATTCTAACCGTTCCTTTCTAGCCTCTCACAGGTGAACGTACGCGAGTCTCCCCTAACTCCTTTTGTTGCCCGACGATCGACAATAAAGTCAACATCATCGCCAACTCACTAGTGGCTCACTCGTCGACATTCCTAGGTAAGATCAAATTGGCATCGTCTATGAGAATACTGAGTTAAGACCTGAATTAAGATGTTAAGATGAGTGACACTGGTACACCCAATGTCATCGCCATGCAATGGAGGATTTCAACAAATTGGTTGTCGCAATGGTAAAGGCGGTATTGCAAGGACAACCACGACCACCCATGCCGCCTGCACCTACCTTCGAAGGGGTTCCATATGGATCGACGGAAGCACCACAAGTACCTTGTCCTGGGACAACATGACCTAGGGAAACATCACGCAGAGTGATTCCCACCCACGTAGGCCCGTCCACAACACAAGAATCATCTTTGGAATCTTTCAAAAATATCCTGCATCAGGGCCCTCCAAAAGGAGAAAACACCATCCCTGGCGGAGCGAAAGCTTCTCCCTGTCCGCCCTTCTCCAAAAATATCCCGTTGGACGGATTACCTCAATATTTTTGAGCGCTGTAAATCGAGAAATACAACGGAGCCACTGATCCTGAGGATCACATATGAAAATTTGAGAATGTCTGCTTGTTGCACCAGTATACGGATGACATCAAATGTCGAGTTTTCTTGATAACGCTTTCGGGCCCAACACATAGATGGTTTAATTGACTCTCCGCTTTCTCCATCCATACTTTCGAGGAGTTCAAAACCATATTTTTACAACACTTCATTGCTAGTCGGAGATATCAAAAGACTCTGCATGATCTGTTCGCCCTCAAGTAGAAGTCCAAAGAGTCATTGAAGGATTATCTGCAATGATTCAGTTGGGTAGCCTTGAATGCTCCATCTGTTACCCCAAAGGTGCAAGACAATGCATTCTCCCAAGACTTAATGGATGAAGATTTCTTCAAATCATTGGTCAAGAAACCCTCTGTCAATTTCAACGGGTTACTGGTTCGAATACTTAAATATATCCAGGTAGAGGAAGCTCAATTTCCAAAAGGAAGGAGGTCCCAATGTCGGCTGTTGCTCCTACTCAGATGGATTGCAAGGCTCCCCCTTCCCTTGCGGAGTCGAGAACACCTTACCCACAGAAATGACAGAATTGTGCAGACGATGGAGGTTGCCCTTGCTTGAATTCCTTAGATGAGACAAAATTTCCTCGCAGGGGATCGATATTGCGCCTTCCACCGTACGAATAGTCACTCTACCAGAAAATGTCAATAGTACGCTCAGAAACTATGAAAAGTAACAGAGCAACAGAAAGCTCTTAGAAATCGGCCAAGTCGAGGAAGGTCCCCCAGACTGTATCAACATCCTCGCCACCATGCCAAGAAGATGTTCCAAAATACCACTTAGATCGACGATCTACTCCACCTCGAGAAGAGCCTCAATCCTCATCCAGATCTCAGCAGGAGGCAGCTCAGGAAAAAAGAGGGATAAAGGAAAAGGCAAGATGAATCTCTGAGGAACAGTCCACATGATTTTCGGAGAACTAAAAGACAGAGATTCCACTCGAGCTCGAAAGGCTCATGGGCGAAGGTTGGAAAATTACGGGGTTGTCAGCACCAGTCGGGGGAAGGGACAAGGCCCAATAATCAGCTTCCGGCCTAAAGATTTAGAAGGGATAGAAACTCCCCATGATGATGTCTTGGTAATCGAAGCTTAGATCGTCAATTAAACCATAAAGAGGGTATTTGTTGACACGAGAATCTTCGTTAACATCATCTTCAAGCACGCTTTTGACTAACTGTAACTTGAGGAGAAGGAGCTGCATCCAGTGAACACCTCTCTATATGGGTTCACTAGGCACGAGGTACAGCTGATGGGCCAGATCCACCTTCCTCTCTCCCTAGGGAAAGAGCCTATAATAAAATTAGTTGACAGCTAGGAAATACTATGTCAACATAGTTAAGACTAATTCTCACAAGACACCCCGACTGCAGAATACTTCAATACAGGTTGTTCAAGAGGTACCAATGTCCCGACCGATCGAAGAAAAAGAAGATGTGCAAATCCATCATGATTGGCCGGAAGTAATCACCCGAGTGGTTGCTGAGCTTCGTCCGGAGTTGAAATAGAAATTAATTGCGTATCTCTCACATAACCATAATATCTTCGCCTCATCATCCAAGGAGGTCATGGGCGTCTCCCCCGTAGTGATGGCTCACCGGCTGAACATGCTTCCTGATGTTCAACCCGTCCTACAGAAGAAGCGAAAATTTTCACCCAAGCAGGATCAGGTGATACAAGCAAAAATCAAAAAATTAAAAGAAGCGGAATGCATACACGAAGTTCAATTTCCGATTTGGCTAACCAACGTGGTATTGGTACTCAAGTCGGGTGGCAAATGGAGGGTTTGTATCAACTTCAGGGACCTTAATAAGGCTTGTCCAAAAAATTGTTACCCCCTTCCTCGCATTGACAAACTGGTAGATTTCACTTCTGGGTGTGAGTTTATATGTATGCTCGATACTTACTAGGGTTATCGCCAAATTCCCTTGGCTCTTGAAGACCAGGAAAAGGTTAACTTCATCACTTCTGTCGGGACTTTTTGCTATCAACAAATTTCCATTTGGCCTAAAGAATGCAAGAACAACTTATTAAAGGCTGATAGATCGAGCATTTGAGCATAAAATCGGGAGGAATATTGAAGTATACGAGGATGACAACCTAATCAAGACTACTCGGGCGGAGAGCTTAATTTCGGACGTCGAGAAAACATGTTGCACTCTGAGAAGGTACGAATTGAAACTCAATTATGATAAATACCTCTTCGGATTCAAGAGTGGGAAGTTCCTCAGGTACATCTTCACAAAAAGAGGGATTGAAGTCATTTCCGATAAGATCTATGCTCTCCGGAACATGTCACCTCCCCGCAACCTCAGAGAAGCATAGTGACTCGTGCGTCGCATCACGGCCCTGTCGCGATTCATCTCTTTTTTCGTAGATCGGAGCCTACCATTCTTTAAAGTGTTGAATAAAACTTCCAAGTTCGAATGAGACAAAGATTTTGACAAGGCCTTTGGGGAGTTAAAAGAATATCTTTCCAACTCTCGAACCTCTCCAAGCCGGTGGCAAGCGAGATGCTATGGATATACCCATCGGCCTCCGGAGGAGATGTGTCATGGTTTTGTTGCGTTAAGAAAATAATGTGCAACACCCTATATACCTTTTTAGTCATTTGCTAAAAGAGGCAGAGTGCAGATATACCAACCTGAAAAAATTAGCTTTCGGGTTAACTCTGACGGCTCGGAAGCTACGATCGTATTTTCTTGCTCATATAGTCACAGTTCTCACCAACAATAGTTTGGGTCATATATTAACAAACCTAGAAGCCTTCGATCGATTGATCAAATAGACTACCAAGTTGAGCGAGTATGACATCCAGTATCGACCAAGAACCGACATCAAAGCTCAAGCTTTACTCGACTCCCTTGCCGAGATCCCTGACCAGGAAGACGAAAGGGTATGAAATTTTTTTATAGATGGATCATTCACTCGACACGGTAGTGGCATTGGGATCCTACTAATGTCTCCATGAAATGATGTGTTTCAACTTTTCGTAAAGCTCAATTTACGGGCCTCCAATAATGAAGCCGAATATGAAACTTTGCTACCCAGACTACAAGCAGTCAAATAAGTCAAGGTGTCCCGGGTCATTATTCATTCGGACTCCCAACTGGTGGCTCAATAGTTAAAGGACAGCTTTGAGATCCGAACTGATCGGTTGCGACGATACTCAGAAATGTTTGAGAAACTCAAGGCAAGCTTTCAAGAAGTCATCATCCGAAAGATTCCCCACACAAAAAACCAAAAAGCCGATGAGCTAGCCAAAATAGTCAGTGCCTTGACCACCTGGACCTCCAGATAATTTGATAATTCAAAGTTTGCTGATTGCTCAAATTGATTGAATAGCAAGCCCCGACACCCCTGTTGACTAGAGAACCCCATTATCACCTATCTAGAACATGGGGTTCTTCCTTCTGATCCAGAAACTGCTTGGCTACTCAAAAGGAGAGCCTTCAGTTTACCTTGGTCGGGGATATGTTATATCGTCGATCATTCTCTCACTCTCTCCTTAAATGTGTCATCCCAGATGATGTCGATTACGTCATGCGAGAGATTCATAAAGGTATTTATGGGAATCATATTAGAGGATGGATGCTTGCTCGAAAAGCATTATTGGTTGGATACTTTTGATCAACCCTACAAGCGAATATTGCTCGGTTTGTGGCCGCCTGTATCCCTTGCCAAAAGCACCAGAATCTCTCCTATCGCCCGATAGAATTCTTGAAAACCTCTACTGTATCATATCCATTTGACCAATAAGGTATGAATATCATGGATCCTTTTCCAGTCGGGCCTTGATAGAAGAAGTTTCTCCTGGTAGCAGTAGATTGCTTTTCTAAATGGGTGGAGGTTGTCCCGTTGGCTCGGATAACAGAGGAGGCGGTCAAGCAATTTCTAAGGAAAAATATAGTCTGTCTATTCGATATACCTCACAAGATCATTTTCGATAACGATCGATAGTTTTAGGGTCATCAATTGAAGGAATAGTACAAAAGGTTTGGTATCCAGCAAGTCTTCACTTCAGTGGCATACCCACAAATTAACAGACATGTGGAGGTGGTGAATCGAGAGATAGTCCGTGAGTTTAAGATTATTGGATCATGTTCGAGGTAGCTAGGTAAACTAGTTGTCAGTATCCTTTGGGCCTATAGGACCACTCATCGAAAAAGTACTAAAATGACTCCTTTTCACTTTTTCTACGACGGAGAAGCACTCGCCCCGATGGAAATTGGTGAGGAATCCATCCGGAGAGCCACTCATGGACAAGACGACGAAGATCTTCGGCTCAACGATCTCGACTTAATTATCGAGACTCGAGAAAAAGTCGCTACCCGACTCATTGCATACCGGCAAAGAATGCGCCAGAATTATAACAAACGAGTAATTCCCTGCTCTTATCAAGTTGGAGATTTAGTCTGGAAGAAGGTCAAACCTGTGGGGGATGTCGGTAAATTGGAACCACAGTGGAGAGGACCATTCTAGGTGGCCCGATTGAGCTCGAGGTGATATTATCTACAGGACTCAAAGGGCAAGAACCTCGACCGTCCATGGAGTGTCAATCATTTGAAGTCATATCATTCCTAAGAATTTTTTTGTATCCTTGAAGCATGTCCTTGAAGATTCTTTTCTGAATATTTCTTTCAAACACCTATATTCTCTCTGTTAATAATAATAATAATAATAATAAAATACCTCTTCTTCCGCAGATTGCAAAGGCTACCACGTAGGGATGGCAATAGGTTGGGGTGGGGCAGGGCGGGGGTGGGTTTGTCATCCTGGGTTCTGTCTAATCGGGGAATCCCTATTCCCGACTCCGTGGGGATTAAATCCTCATCCTCGTCCCCATCCCTGCTTCAAATGTCATTGACTTGGTCAAAAAAAAATAATTTTCAATATCTTTCATAAAAGTACTAATATAAGAATCAAATAACATATAAATACTAAGATTAATTAAACAATACATATATAATAATATTAATAATTTATGATTTAATATATCAGGGCGGGTTCAGGGAAGGGGATAGCATCCCCATACCCACCTCCATTCAATTGCAGGGATTTTTCAAATCCTCGAATCCGAACCCATACTCGAAAAAACTCCCCAAACTCGCCCTCGTTTTGGGTTTTTCCCACGAGGCTCCGAACCCATGGAAAAAATTGGCATCCCTATTACCACACAAAACTTCCCCGACTGTGGCATAGTCAGGGTCAAGACCCATTCAATTGTGATTTCAACCTCCTCTTTGTCCAAGAGTCGAGTATATATTGTATCGTCCCATCCTTTTCAAGGACCAAACTCCCTCTATGGTGGCATAGTCGGGGTCGAGATCCCTTTGGCTGAGATATCAACCTCTTTTCTCAAGAATCGAGCATATATCATATCTTCCCATCATTTTCAGGACCCAAACTCCCCTAAGTGTGGCATAGTCAGGGTCAAGATCCCTTCGGCTGCGATATCAACCTCCTCTTTGCCCAAGAATCTCGTTTTACCCTATCCTTTTCATGACTCAAACTCCTCTGACTGTGACAAAGTCATGGTCGAGATCCCTTCGACTGCGATATCAACCTTTGCTTTGCTCAAGAGTTGAGCATATATCGTATCGCCCCATTCTTTTCAAGACCCAAACTCCCCCGACTGTGGTATAGTCAAAGTCAAGATTCATTTGGCTATGATATCAACCTTTTTTTTGCCCAAGAATCGAACATATATCGTATCGTCTCATCCTTTTTAAGGCCCAAACTTCCTCAATTGTGGAATAGTCAGAGTCAAGATTCATTCGGCTGAGATATCAACTTCCTCTTTATCCAAGAGCCGAGCATATATTGTATCACTAATAATCAACTATTTGACACATTATTTTGGGTTGTTATTTGTTTTTTTTCTCCACTCGCATACTTAATGTTGCACCTT
>JBBUKS010041325.1:0-10570 GCA_038050645.1 Hedychium gardnerianum | reverse complement strand
CAAGCACTTTTTAAAAAATTATATATATATATATATATATATATATATATATATATATATATAATTTTTTTGTTACCCTTTCCTAATTAAAGTTTATTTTTTGCTCCTCATTTTTTTCATCCTTTATTAATGAAAGAAAAAGGATGGATGATTTGGTCATCCATCAATTCATGGTCTTATATAAAACCTCTCATGTGATGTTGGGATTTATGAATGAAAACTTGTTTCGTGATCAAAAAATACATGTCAATGTTTGCAACGTTACCCTTGTCCTATTCCATCTAGCATTAGTCATAATCACCTTTTATGTCCATATAAAATCATATAAATCTATTTAATTTTAATCTTATTTCCATACGATATAACAAACAATCTATTCGACCCATCCATCTCATTCAGGTCATCTAACTCATAATTGAATCCACTAATCAACTCGTCTAACTTAGTTAATCTAATCTATCATACCATGATCTATTCCTTGATCATTCACACTTACTTCAAATTTAACCCAAGTTAATGGCACTAAAGTACAAGGATTAAAATCAAATATAATCCAAAACTTACATGATTAAAAGGATGCATGTTAAGGTAATTAATTTGAAATAGAAAAAGAAACCCAACAGTAAAAATTATAACAAATAATAATAATAAAAATAAAAATAAAAATAAAACATAACTTAAATCGATGAAGACAAACCCATCAATGTCAATGAAGGTTCTCCAAACAATGCCACACGAGGCTGAGCTGCTATTATTTCACTTCCCTTGTCTTATACCAACTTTATTTCAAACTATTAAGGGCAAAAATCAAAGAAATCCTCCTTTTTTTACGCCTTTCTTTCAAATTTTATCAAAAAATGTCTCACCCTATCAATTCCTTTTAAAATGACATAACTCTCAAATATACTGATATTATTATGTTTTACCATGCATATTAACCGGCCGATCAATTAAATAAATAAGATAAATTTATATTAAATATCGCAACTACGAAATCATAATTATTACTATAATTATAATAAATATAATTTCATAATTATTACAATATAATTATAATAAATATAATTTCATAATTATTACAATATAATTATTACAATACAGACTTATTTTATTCAATAATATTCATGTGATAACAATTACAAAATTGTAATTAGTATAATTATGATAGTAATTATAAAATTATAATTGTCATAATATAATTTTTATTTATTTATATAATTATCCGACTGATTTAAGATTTAATATATATGATAAAAAATAATAATAATAAATATTATATTTGAGAATAACTATGTCAACTTAGAGACTTAATAGAACGAGATGTTCGATTGATTAAAAATAAAATAAAATAAGATAAGAGGGGCGCTACATTCATGATTTCAATAAAAAAATGGGTTCTTCTGAATATTGCCCAACTACTATTAACAACAATTTGACGGCTCATTTCTCTTCTAAGAATGTTTTCACTTGCTTGGGGAAAGGAAAGTCTATAAATTTATTGTTAAAATATTGTTCTTTATTAATGCACTTTATTGTTAGTAGCAAGTGGAAGATTTAGATGATAATTTAAAGTAATAAGATAAATATTGATAATAAAAGGATTTTTTTTAAAAAATAGTTTTTTAGAAAATAAATAAATGTTATCTCGATTCAGTGGAGTAAATAAACTCAAAGTGTCGGGGGAGAAGCTCAGCCATTAATAAATGCCGTCGAACAAGACGAAGCCCACCAAGCTTTCGCCCATGGCGTGAAGCAATCGAATCGCCGACGAAGCTCCTCCTCCTCCGCCCCCTCAATTCGATCGATGAAGACGCCGATGGTGGCGCCAAAACCGCTCATGCTCAAGGAGTACCTGGAGCTCGACCACGACGACGACGGCCTCGCGCTCGGCGGCGGCGGCGGCGGCGTTGTCACCGTCCGTAGCCTCCTCGACGCCGAACTTCGCGAGAAGACGGCCGGTAGCAGCGCCGCCGTGCAAGACGCGGCGACGGGCAACGGGAATGCGCTCGGTAAATTCTCCGCCGCCATCGTGGCCGTCAAAAGGCGCTGCCTGCAGGCGGCGCGCTCGGAGCGCGCCGCCTTCTCGGTGCTCTCCTGGAAGAGGAAGAAACAGAGGCCGGCGGCGGAGCAGAAATCCGCCACGGTCGAAGACGCCACGTGGGCGAACCCCGTCTGGTGGCAGTCCCTCCGATTCCTGTCGCCGGTCGCCGCCTCCCCTGCCCTCGCCTACGACCCAGCCACCGCCGCCGGCGAAGCAAAGAAAGAATACTCGCCATCAGGAAACGAAGAAGAAGAAGCCACCATCGCCAGCACCACCGCCACCCCCTCGCCGGCGACGGTGAGTAACGAAACCCACAAACACTCTACTTACAAAACTTCACATCGCCCCCCTGAAATTCCCTAATTTTGCACCATCACCCCCCACATTTGACAAACAGTGCTCCCTCCATTATTTAGGGGCCCCCGAAGCCACAATTAGGTGCGCTGCTTTCCAGCGCTTTAATACCATAAAACCGTCGACGGGCCTCTCCAAATCCACTCTTAAGGGCCCCCCTAATCATCCTCTAACCATCATTAGAGCCTTCCAAACGGAAACCAACTAAGCGCGTAATTAGTAATTAATCGAGAGGCCTGGCGGAAAGATTAGGATAGGGATTGATGTAATGCAAAGTTAATATTCCATTAATTATGATGAACAGTGTACTCTCTTATCCTTTTCTGCTTCTGTCCGCAGAAAGAGTGGGGACCGGGGCATGCGTGCACGGCTTTTGGTCTCGCCTTTTTTTTACTCCCACGGACTGGACCGGAGTTGTGGTCCATTCGGACTCGACCCGGTTTGACTCAATTTCGTTATCTAATTTATTTATCTTTTCTTCTTATTGTTAAACAGGAATTCCAAGGAAAAGTTGGACCGGGTCCAGTTTTGATAGTGAAGGAGGAAGAAGAGGAAGAGGAGTTTTACAGAAACCTCGACTACATTGAAAGTAAGGCTTCGTTTGGTTTTAAAATATATCAATAATGAATTATTTAAATGGGGAAAAAAATAATTGGAGATTTGAAAGGGAAGCCGTACCTGGTTGTATTGAATCGACAACGCAAGAACAATTTCTTTGGATTCTTGGATTGAGTAGGGCCCACGCTATTAAATCACGTCAATTTCTTCCTCTATATCTTGTTGGCCTGCTACAGCAACAAGAAAACAAGAGAAAATATCATATATTTGCTGTGGGACTGGCAGGTGAATTGGAGAATTTTGAGAAGCTTAGGGGGCGAAATGAGATGTGTTTTTTTTTATGGTTCGTTATGATGACGCTGTGCTTACCGTGTGGTGTAGGGACGACGGAGCAATTGCTGCACCGGATCCGACAGTTCGAAATGCTCGCGGAGCTGGACCCAGCGGCGGAGTGCTGCTCCCGGTCGTCGGATGGAGAATACGACGACGAGGAAGAGGAGGAGGAGCGGGCGTGGGAGCTGCTTGGCCGGCTGAAGGCCAACCCGCCGCCTCGCGGCGGGGAGAAGCTACTGCTGGACTTCTTCATCCAAGGCGGCAAAGCGGGCGGCGGCGGCGGCGTCCTCCTACTGAGGCAGCGATCGCCGACGACTATGACGGAGATGCTCCGCTCCGCCAGGCGGTGGATCGACGGGCGGCCGCACGGGGAGGCGGAGCAGGACAGCGGCCACGGGGAGGCGGCCACGCTGAGGGAGATGGAGAGGGACGGACGCTGGAGATGCTTCCACGAGGAGGAGGAGGAGCTGGGCCTGCAGGTCGGAGACGCGATGCTTCAGTCGCTGGTGGAAGAGCTAGTGAAAGAATTAGCATAACAATTGCAATAAAGACGATGATTGAGAATTTATTTTTTGCTATTTTCATTCTTTGATTCACATATGGATTTGTTTAGTCGATGGTTCCTGAACAATATTTTCCCGATGCCAAGCAAATAACTAGAGAGTAGAGAGAGCCTTGAGCAATGGTAAATTCTAAATACTAAATCCTAAAATTATTACTGCATGATCTTAAGATCATAAATTTAAATCATAAAAATAATCTTAAAACTAAGTATAATAAATTTAATATGATCTAATTCTTTCAGACTCACATTGACGGGAGCTTGTCTCGAGACGCCAAGCAAAACGGATATGAACCTAATATCAATGTTCTTAAGAATTTTCAAAGTTATATTGTGCATCCCGGAAATAATGCAATGACAAGACGTTCAATAGACTATTCAAATATTCATAGTTCAAATTTTAACTATAAAATATTTTCTTTCCATAAAATAAAAAATTTAAGACGGGATGAGAAATCACCCAATCTTTTGAATTTATCAATGGACGGATAGGACGAAGGCCACCCGCCTCCTCCTAAGATTCCGATATCTATCTAGATTATAAAAACAAAAAATTGAAAGCTATATTGTGATCCTGAGAAGCCCAGAAAAAGTAAAGTGACAAGGTAATCTATTGTACATCAATATTTTGATCGGATAAATCAAATAATATATCAAGGCAGGATTTACTACTACTCATGTTGAATTACTAAAAATGATTAAATCAGAAGTGCACTTGAATCATAGCACGGAAAATCACGAATTAGATCTTCCAGAGCTATAAAGAAAATCACTTCTTTTTTTGTTGTTGTTGTCTTGGGATGTAACTCTATTTATATAATAACATATATCTTTAATCCATGATATACTATCTATTGGGTTCCTAGTTTATAAAATTAAGATCGGATCGTAAAATTATATGATTCTATGATCTGGAACATCAAATCATCTTAGATCATGCAAGATCATTTTATAGTGAAATCAGAGCATAATCGATGAAATCATAGCAGGATCGGTAAGATCATAGCAAGATCAGTAAAAACTTTGAGAGATTTTAATTTCTTACTCGGATTGAACCATAAGATCTATAAAATATCAAATCAAAGTTTGTTCAAAGATCTACAGTTAGTTATTGGATGAAATCTGTAACCGCCCACTTTCAAACTAAAAAAATATTTTTTAAAGTCTTTTCGGAGTATTAGAAGATTTTATTTTTTTTAATTATCTTTTGGAATATTTTATAATTTATGTTATTTTCGTCTGTTACAAAGTTAGAGTTAGAATTTTGAGACTATTTAAATATTTGTTTAGTTATTTTTGAATTAGTTTTGATCAATAATATTTTTTATTTTTTTTTTCAAAACGATAAGTTTTTGGATGTCTATTGTTTGATATTCTACGAAATTAATAGGTCTATAGAAGATTTTGCCGACATTCGTGTTCGAATCAAAGGTTTCAATAGCTTCTACTACATCAGCTGCTTTGTTGACATTTAAATTTAGTCATGTTGTAAACCAAAAGAGCATTCTGGAGGTTTAATGAAATTATTATTATTGTGTTAATATAAATTTTATAGTCTTTCATTTTGTGATATAAAAATATAAATATTATTAAGTGTTATTATGCTAAATATTAGTTAAATCACTAGTTAATTTAAATTTATACATATAATAATATTATATATGGTGTCGAGTGTTAACGATTGCACATATATGCAAAATTATTAATCAATTTATATACAAATGATTTTTTGAAAATATTTTTTTTTCTAATTATTAATTATGTATCATACAATTTTAAGGGTTTTTGATAGGATCATACGATTCTATGATTCGATCCTAATCGATTCAATCCCGATCGATTTGATCTTGATTTTAAATCGATCCCGCGTAGGATCACGATTCTCTAAATTATGATCGAGTTTATACGCACAACTGACCCACTTTATTGGGTCTTTATTAGATAGCAGGTTCATGTACAATTTATTAACTAAAGTAAGCCCACAATTCTAACATATTTAAGAGACAATTAGACACAGTGAACAGAAGCTAAAAACAAGGTAGCAAATTCACAAAGATTGAAATGTATGAAGTAGTTTGATATTTGGATTTTTCACCTTATCCCCTCAGTATCTGTATCCAGTTTATAATCTGTGGATACTCAATATTTTTACTGATCATCCATAGAAAAAAAATGTATCAATGGAGTGTTCGACAGATATTCACACTTATGTTAGATACTCATACTTGGAGTATATTCTAGTGTTCAGATGCTTTCTAATGAGCTTGTAGTTAGTAAAGACTTTTTAGGAACATCATTGGAAGATATTTCTAGGCATATCAATCAAGACTTCTCGACTTGGGTATCCCCAAAATATAGATAATTGGAATAACAATTGAAGACAATAATATCTTTATATCAAAATGAAAAAAAAGCTTTCTAAGCATTACATATAGCACAATGAATAAACTATCTATATCAGTGGCAAAAGGGAGAAATTCACAACTTGCAACTACAGTTCCTGTGCATAGTAAAGTAACAATAAGCTGAGGTGAAGAGATGGTGATAAATTCCTTATCAAGGCTACAACAATAGATTGCAAAAACGTTGCAAAATCTAGATAATTGAAATAACAATTGGAGACAACAATATCTTTATATCAAATGAAAAAAGTTTCATCAAATTAGCATTACATATAACACAATGAATAAAACTATCTATATCAGTGACAAAAGGGAGAACAACTTGCAACTACAGTTCCTGTGCATAGTAAAGTAACAATAAGCTCGAGGTGAAAAGATGGTGATAAATTCCTTATCAAGGCTACAACAATAGATCGCAAAAACGTTGCCAATTTTGCTTATGTATGAATTTCCATCAGTGAAAATCATCAAAGATGGAGTGTCTTGCTGTTTTTGCTAAATTTCATGGATAAAGTAAAAATTAGCATACCAAATTAATATATGAAATTTTAAGAGTACTACTCCTTCCCAAGATCGCCGATAGGTGAGTCACTAGTGAGTTAGCGTCGACGTTGATTTGACCGTCAGACGCCTGGCAATGAGAAGAGTTCATCAGAGAGATTCGCCGATGCTTGCGTAGGAGCAGGGCAAAGAGGAGAGGTTAGAAGGACAACCAGGGGGTTTTCCAGCACAGTCACTCCGACACTCAAGTTAGGAGCTAGTCAATTGGAGAAGCTGAATAGTAGTTAGGATTTTCGGAGATGTATCTGCACGTACCTGTTCCTGCGGGGGAAGACAATCTTTTATAGGATTGCGTGGACGTGGGGAGCCACGCCTCCCACATGCTTCGTCCTTCTCGCTACATTACCCCATTTATTAACTTTTTATTCGGAGTAAATGTCCTCGTTGCCCATGTTTCCTGCATGGTAACGATTGCGTTATCCTCGTCTTTTATGAGCAACGACTATCCGTCCCGAATCATACGGAGGCAACCGTACGAATCAGAGAGCCATGAAGAGATAGACCCGCCATGAGCTCGGAAACCGTGGAGAGTCGAGGCTGCAAGGAGCCGGGGGGGGCTGCCAGGAACCAGGATTGCCAAGAGCCGGGAAATCGTGGAGAGCTGAGGCTGCAAGGAGCCGGAACTGCCAGGAACCGGGGTTGTCAGGAACCGAGGCTGCTAGGAACCGAGGCTGCCAGGAGCCGGAAAACCGTGGAGAGTCGAGACTACAAGGAGCCGGGGTTGCTAGGAACCGGGCCTGCTAGGAGCCGAGAAACCGTGGAGAGTCGAGGCTGCGCCTACTCCACCTCAATCGAATTGTTGACTTTTCTTTGACTTCTCGGCCACGTGGCACCCCAATTACTTCCCGTATCACATGTCTCCCCTTTGAGTCTAGTCGAAGGAGGCGGGAGTCCGACTAACTAGACTATTATGTGGCCAATTAGACTCGACTGTGTTTGTCCACGTGGCCATCTTTTGAACAGGATTTCATCGAGATTGTGCTTTAAATTCGAGATTTGTATCTTAACTGCGGCCACGCCTATTTAATGCTCGCCATGTGCAATCTGCCTCGATCCTCGAATTTTGCGTGCGTCATCGTGCTTTCGAGGTTATGTTGTTTTAATTGTGATGTGATCGTCTGCGCTGAAGCCAAAGAGCCGCTGAGACTGCAATGATTATAGAGACTTAGTGTTATCCTCAAGCTAGATCCGACGGTTGAGAATCCATCTTGCCTTAGGGCTATCGATTCATCCGACGGTGAAAGTCGAGCGGGCACAAGTATATTAGGTCGAACATGAGCTGCCCTTGTCCTCACTATGTTTTATTTCTGTGTCCGCCGCTTAGATAGTCTTCTCCCTTGCGCGTTTCAATTTTCTCCTCCAGCCGTAAGTTATCCTGCCCTCTTAAGCCTCTCTTTCATTTGATCGACGTTGGGTTTTTTGTTCGTCGGCTATCGTTTATCTCCTCTAGCACTGTGTCTTTTGTCCATGGCTGCGTGATCTTCTTCTATTCCCTAGTATAAGTCCATCGTTTTAGTAATGACTCTTTAGAAAGGTTGAAGACCACCTATGGGATTCCGACGGACCACCAACTAGTTCTCCCTAATGGTAATGACCGTCCAGATTGACCCCCACTGGGATGTGTGACCTTCTTCAGAAGCCACATGCTAAGCAGCCTTCGCTTCCCTGTTTCCCCCTTCTTCGCGGAAGTGTCCCAATATTTTCATATCCCTTTATTCCAATTTGGCCGGAACACCTTCTGGATTCTAGTTGGTGTATATATTATTTTTTATTTGTATCGCATCCCTCTATCACCCCAGATCTTTCATTATTTTTTCTATTCAAAGAAAATTGAGGATGAGGTATTCTTCTTTTCATCCTGACTGGGGATCACTCTCTTGAAAAACATCCTGTTTTCATGCAAGGGATGGAAGCCACAATTCTTTTTTATGAGATTCCTGAGCCCTGTATCATGGCCCATTAGGTGGCAACTCGAGTTATCCGAACCTCCTTCCCTGAAGAATCATCACTTGAAACGGGGTTATTCTAGCTTGATTGAGAAGGTGCAGGATCTGAAGTTTGACAGCAACCTTCTACTTGAGGAGGGGCTGCTTCACTTATTCGAGCTAAGCCTCATCCCGTCTCCCCTTAAAGACACCTTCGGTAAGATTTTTCATTTCCGAAATTTTTGATATCTAATTGAGGGTTTACTTATTTTCTGCAGCCGAGACCATCTTGAAGGCTTCCCTGGGCAAGGCCGAAGCTGATCAAGGCTCAACTAGAAGCACGATAAGTCAAAATCATCGACTTGTCCGCGGAGAGCATAGCACCCTGGGAGGGGACATCCCGGGCCCCCGACGCGACCTCCACCGAAGCAATGACCTGGGTGGCTGCCCCACCCCCGGCTTAAGAGAGGCTGAAGGCGCCTATGGTCACGTCCCCGACCGGCGAAGGGCTCCCGTCTGTAGAGGAGACAGAGGTGCCAGCGCGAAACACCAGGAAGTGACATTGTTCTCTTGGGCCTCAAACGGGTCCTTATGACCCCCCGCGCTAGACAGGAGAGCCCCAGTCACCGAGTCAGTCCAACTCATCCTTCTACAGGTACTGGCGTTGCAGAGCTCCGAGGGGATGCTGAGGATGGACCTCCTAGATGCCGAGATCACTTGAGAGGTTGTAGAGGCGTCCCAAGGGCAACGGACCCTTGCAGAACATCAATTGGATCTCATCCTCTATGACCCAGTGGCGGCTAGGTGGACGAAGGGTGAGGAGGTAGCTGAGGGCATGTCCTTCAGGGCTTTGGTAGAGGAGCTCTTGCTAACCGGGGCCGAACACATGTCTAAGCTGGTGGTGTTCAGTCGACGTTTCCCCGAGGCGAGGCAGGGTCGTCGTGAGATGTTGGCTCGCATAGCTGACCTAGAGGCCCAACTTGCCCATGCTCCTTCCCAGCAAACTTATGCTTCCATGCGGGCAGAGTTGGGCGTGGCGTGAGTAGAGATTACCCGTTTGAAGAAGCTACCGGCAGACCCCGCTGTGGCTCACGAGGAACTTATTCGGGTGAGGGGGGTATTAGCCGAGAGATCGGCCGAGAGGCTTCGCGCGCTTCACGAGTTTGAGACGATGAGGGGCTGGAAAGAGCCTCTAGAAGATGAGAACCGGCAGTTGAAGTCGGAGCGGGAGACCCTGCAAGAGAAGATGGAGTCCTTGCAACAGATGAAGAAAAAGATGGCCGTAGCCTGGAGCACATCATCTCGAGGAGAAATCAGCAGGATCCCGACCCCGCTACCTTATCGGGTAGACGACCCGTCCACATAAAGTTTCTAGGCTCCCTCATCCTCTGAGTCAAGGACTTCAGTAAGGAAATCAACCAATGCTTGAGCTTTGATAGTCGTTCGTGGCTGATATTGAATGTCATAGTCACTCAACTCAGTGGTCTACTTGATCAATTGTCCGGAGACCTCCGAGTTTGTTAATACACGACCCAGGCTGCTATTGGTGAGAACCGTGATTGAGTGGGCCGGGAAATATGACCTCAATCGACGAGATGCGAGAGTCAGTGCAAAAGCTAATTTCTCTAAGTTGGTATACCTGCTTTCGGCGTCATTTAACAAATAATTAAAGAAGTATATAGGGTGCTACAGGCTGCCCTCCTGACGAAGCAACATTATGGCGACAACTCCTCCCGAGGCGAATAGATATGTAGGATCGAGTGCACGTGAGGGGGGGGGGGAGAGGGGGGGGGTGAATCACGTGTTTAAAACTTTTCTTTTCCCGGTTTTAAAA
>JBBUKS010041305.1:0-10570 GCA_038050645.1 Hedychium gardnerianum | reverse complement strand
AAATTAGGATTTTAATCAAACAGTAATTTGAGTAAGGAATTGATTTAAATAATAATTAGATAATAATTGATTATTGGTCTTAATTAATCAAAGATGTTATGTCACACCCCTAAGGTATATTTATCCGACGAAACGGACGGTATCCCTAGTGACAATGTGGTTTATACAACTTGGTATAAGTTCACACGACTTACACAAGCCTAACATATACAATTAATAATATCTAAATAACCAACTCAACATATAAGAAAAATAAATCAAATGATGATAAAAATAAGGTGTATGTCGGCACGGCTTAACATCACAATAAAACGTCCGAAGCAAGTACCAAAGAAAATCCAAATCCACACAAAGTTCACTTATTACAACATAAGAGCAGAAACTAAATGAAATAAAGTGTAAAAAATATATATAATGCGGAAAACTCTCCATGTGACGCAAGACAGACTGACTGAATCTCCCAGCGACAAAATAGAACATCTATCCGATACCTGAGGAAAATAAACACAAACAGGGGTAGTGAAACCAAATGACTCCACGGGTATAAGAAAGATAGTGCATGATAACTATAATAGTAGGGGATCAAGGTACATACGGTCTCATGGGATGAACTTTATCATGTATATGACCAAGTATAGTACATATAATCAACTCTGCCATAGTATAACCCGAAATCTCCAAATAGCATAACGATACTATTAACCAATCTAACACAGTCCAGTATTTGGAATAAAACCTAACTCTGACATATGGGTGTTATCACAGACATAGGTGAGTCATCTATATATATGTACATACATTCATCAAGTGCACAATCATCACATGCAAGTGCAACAGAAGTCAAATGTATATGCAACACACATCAAATGCATATGATAAGCATGATCACTCCGGTGTACCCCTCCAGCTACCATGATATCTGTGTGGCTGAGGGACGTGGGACGGTGACAACTGATCGCACTCTAGCTACCACTACTCTGAGTGACCGAGTGGTCAGGATGCTCCATCTACCACTACCTAAGTGGCCGAGCGGCATAACAGGACAAACTGTTTCACTCCAGACACCACTACCTAAGTGGCTGAGTTGACAGAAATATGACTGATGACTCTCTCGACCATAAGGGAGACAATGGTCATCAGCATGCAATGGTATGCAGTGCATAATGATATGAGCATCACACACATATGGAATCATCACATATAGGTAAATATCATAATATAGTATAATAAACTCACATAGGGTGAACACCTATGAAACACACCATATATGTGTGTAACGACCTATGATGCATACCATACACGTATGCACCAAACAACAATGTATATCCAACAATATTACAACCTAAGCATCACATGAAGTAAATACCTATGAAACACACCATACATGTGTGTAACAACCTACGATGCATATCATACACGCATGCATCCAACTGCGATACACACCATACACATGTGTACCACTACCAATTATAGATAATAAAAAGTATGAGACTGCATGGATAATAATAGATTATCATAAAGAGTAAGCATTTAAGTATCAAACATCAGGAAATAACTTGAATAGAGTCAAGGTAATTCAACTACCTATTAAGACTATATCTCATGCACTAAGATCAAGATACTAAAAGAGATAATGATAGAAGTACCCGCCTCAAAAGTAGAATGCTATAGAAATTCTCAGAATCGATGCTCCATCTCAATCCAAGGCCTATAAGCAAATATACGACAACTATTTAAATGTTACATCCATACTAGTGATAAACTTACTAGAAATACTATATGGATTAAATACCTAATTAATAGATCGAATGGATATAATTTAGGTTTAGAGATTCGTTACCCTAATCCCATTAACAAATCTCACAAACCAACATTTCAATTTCCAATCCTTTAACTACAAGAAAACACCTAATAATCAAACCTAAACATAACAACTTTGTTTCTTGATCCCAATTTCACATAGGGGTTGTTATCCCAATTCCATTAACCAACTCACCATTACCCTACAATTAGGTCTAATCATGAATCCATACTTTTGAGTTGTACGTATTCAAGAACAACATAACTTCTCCCAAAATGAATACATAACCCTTTTAACTCCATCCAATAGTCCATATCCAATTCCAATAACAAAACAACCACAAACCAACTTACAAATCATGAATTCAACTACATAAATCTCACAACCACCAAATCTTCAAAGACACACAATTTCCATCCAAACCCTAGCCAAATTGGATTACTCACACTAGAAGAAACTCCAAACGGCTTCCATATTAACAACAAAGTCAACACAAGCTGTTGCGGAGAGAGCAGCAAGGAATCACATTACAATTCCACAAACAGAACAAATCTACAAGCAAGTGCCAGCGATCAGACCCCAACCATCCAAACAAATCTAACAACTACTACAATATTAGAAGCAGAACAAAGATCAGAGATCACAGCCCAACCATAAAATATCAAAATAACACAGCATGCTTTGGATCCAAACCCTAATTTGAATTAGCCTAATGTTAAAGTAATTGCATTCAATTTATCAAGCTATCTACTATATACCGAAACCTATAGCATCATAAGGTAGGGAAACTCGTTACCCTAAGGTTTTCTTCTCGAAGGTGGCTACCGATGATACTGTGATGGCTGAAGCAACACCACTGGCAGAAGCTAAGCATGGTTGAAACACTCTGTATTAAGATGGCAGGAGACCAATCAACCCTAGATCAATTTCTAAACAAACTTAACTATCACCAATAACGCTTACCTTATTGTGGTGACGCCGGAGAAGGATCTGACTGACGACCCTCGTTCTAGTCGGAGCAAACCTGTCGAAGCAAAAATGGCAAGTTATAGTGGAGTGACCGGATTTGGATCTGGATGTTGGAGTAATGGAATCAAGGATGGTCGAAGAGAATCAGACATAACATAAGTGATCGGCGGTGGTTAGATCTGGAAGCCCTAGTTGGGACGATGGTGGCCGGATCTCAAACTTGGGGGAATGGTGACCAATCTGGCTAGGGATCGATTTGGCTTGCAGCGAACCTCTAGAACTTAAGAGGGATGGGGAAAGTTGGCCGACGACGATCTCTAGAGAAGAAAAGAAGTCAGAGGAAAGCTAGCCGGCGACGGGTGTGTCGGGAGAAGAGGGGAGTGCTGCTGTGGTTGATCAGGGAGGGTGATCGGACCTAGGTGACCGGAGAAGAGTGAATCGACAACTTGCTTCTATGGTCGCTACCCGATCGCGATCTGGCAACGATGGTCTGCGATGATCCTTTGTGCCATAATCGCGGCCTGACCTAGCAGCGTCAGTTGTGGCTACTGTGCTTGCCGGAGAGTTGGCCAACGTCAGTGGACGTCGGTGGTTGATGGCGTCGGGAGAAGGGCTCGGGTCAGCAGTGGAAATCGGGGAAGAGAGGGGAAGTGAGCTTGGGTGAAGTGAGGGAGCGAGGAATAGATTAGGTTTTAATCATATAAACTTTAGGTTAATATTTATAACCTTGGGTTTGATAGAATCAATCAAATCCCAATTTAATTGATATTTCAAACAGACTTTATAAAAGCTTATTATTTATATTTCCGTAAACTTCTCTAATTAGCTCCGATTAAATCAAGAAAAATTCCTTAAAAAATCTATAAATTTATTTCTTCTTTAACACTTATTATTTAACTACATCTAATTGTTGTATTTAATATTCTCCCCCACTAATAAAAATTTGGTCCCCAAATTTACTATCTAGGTGTGGTAATTAAATAATAGCATATTCAAACAGTATCAATATTGAAGAAACTATATGCACCTTAAGTAAACAGGTGAGGGTATTGAGCTTGGATTTTATCCTTAAATTCCCAGGTTAGCTCCTCATCAGTATGAGGTTGTCAATCAACCTTGATGAGTTGGATGATTTTGTACCGCATCTGGTGCTCCTTGCAATTCAGAATCCGCACAAAAACCTCTTCCTAGGTTGCATTTAACTGAAGTGGAATAGATGTATCCCTTAGAATATGAGTAGGGTGCGACACCTACTTCCTCAGCATGGAACACTTTGTAAATCACTATATCCTTAGCATGGATATAGGGAACTGAATTTATTCGTTTATATAAACAAATAAATGAACTATTACTTAGAACAGTAAATAAACCACTGAGTTCCAACTACTATTGAACGTTAGTTAACATTTGATATAACTATCATATATTAGAATTTGATGCTTCAAGTTCTTGTAAACTCCAAAGGCAGTGAAACCATGAATGATATCAAATGGATGATACTTTGTTGTTTTCCTTTGAGCCTATATAATGATCTTACAATGTCTAGATCACTGTTTCCTATGTGAGCATCATGAGTTATCCAATATGTACTTCCATCCGAACCAGTCAATTTAAAACCCCCCTCCATCAAAAGAACACAAGTTAGTTGTACATATTCCAGTAAGAAATATCATATAGCATGCATAAATGTGGTCATTTGTGTTCTTGGATTTAGCAAGTGTTCAAGCCAAATTATTGAACTATGATTAAACATAGTAAAAGCACCTCTCAAGAACAATTTCCTCCTCCCAAGCATAGAGACCATCGTTTTGTCTCAGTGAGGATTCACAAGGTTGAAGACGGTCAACTAGTATTGTATTTGCCAATCAATACAAACATCAACGTAATCCTTAAGTCACAATAAGCCAACCAGAATCCACCCCCAATCTAATTATATAGAATCCTTCAATGGCTCATCCCCACCAATAACAACAAAAGATTTAATTAAAGTTGCTTTTGGTCAATAGCAACATTAAGAAATGGCACTAGACAGGATTGCAACCATCGAATTTCAGAAATTCAGCATCTAATAACCGATAAATTTAGAATTCCATTCATGACAGAATTGGAAAGGAAGTAACAACAATTGCCAATGCCAAGATAGGGACTTCCCTTGAGGCTGTCATTGGTCAAAGATTGCAATAAAATTTGGCACACAACAAATTTTAATTCAATACACAGCTCAACTTTTAAGCAGTAGAAACATATTCAACTTGCTGGATTAAGTATCAACATCTTAGAGTTGAAGTAAATTCAGCTTAAATCATCCAAACTTCTGCTCATCAATATAAGGATTGCTAGGGAACTGATTAGTGGAAATTCTGCAACTATAAAGTATCAGAATCCTTAAATACCTCTGCAAATTCTCTTACCAGCAACAACATCAAGTTAAACTTCTGTTAGCCTAGTATCAAATACTATCCTAACTCGAAATCAAGTTTTTTTTGGAGAAAAAGATTGGTTTCCTCAGTAATAGAATTTAGTAACTCAGCCCATCAAGTTCGAACTTTCATCTTCCTATTCCCTTTTCTTTTCAAAACCCAACCTCCCTTTCAAATAACTCTAATTTATGGAAATTTTGCATTTCAAATTTAGCTCCTAGTATTTTGTTTCAGGATTCTAGATTCACAGTTGAGAAATCAGATCCAAGGAAGTTGCCACTGTTCTTCATCATGAACCAGACACTTGGTAAGATTGTTATTGCATGTATTTAGACAATTCAATCAAAGAGAATTCTAAACCAGTTTGCTTGTTTCCAGCTTCAAAATAGAAATTGCTAAGAAAATTTTCAGCAGCACAAACAATCCAACTGCTTCTTTCCATCCCATCTACAACCCCACATCATTCTAACCTACAAGTATAACTCTACCACTTCCATCTTTTCTTCTTAGTTTTGAAATTTCCCAGTTTCAAAGAATGGTAGATCTATCTAATGTGCAGAAACCACAACGTGCAAAATTTTCAGGCATAACAGCAGCAAGATAAGCTTACTGATATTATTAATACAGAACCTAGGGAGGAATGCTTTCATACTAACCACTCCAACGAGAACCATGACAAAATCTTCAATAGATAACCTTAATTACCATCCATCTATAAATCGAATCACAATAACAAGGACAATGAACTTAGGACAATTGTTTCTTAATACAAAAAAATTGGATATGCAGTTCCCATCAAGTTGCAAGCACACTCAACATGTTTAAGTTGTTGCATCATTTTCAGGTTCATTCCAACTATCTGTGCTATTGCTTTTCGGTTCAGCACTTTCTAATGATTCATTTTTGCTACAAGTGTTGCAACCAGCAAGCACCAAGCTCCCATATGATATACCTCTCCTTACATACAGATAAGGTTTCTAACGTTTGTAAGCTATCACCAATAAATTTTCTTACTAATGACTTTACAACTTTGACACCATTCAAGTTGGAAACAGAAAGATTGGCATCACCCTGCTAATTTTGTATACGATGACAATGGTAGCAAAACCCTCAAAATGTTGATAATCAAAGCATTGGCACCTCCTTAATAGAAAACTTAAATAATTTGCTTCCATCAATTTTGTTCTCTGATTTCATACTAGAATTCTTGTGATTCCGTCTTACAACTTTCCTAAAATCCCCTATTTGTTCTTCAAGTAGTTTTAAGCCTTGTGAAGTAGACAAAACTTTTTTGTTCATGATACTTTGAATTGTTGAGACAGCTTTAAAAATTACTATGTTAACAAATACGTTGTGATCATGGATTAACCTTTCCCCTTCAGTTTTACGTGGAAACTAATTACTTGTTCTACACATGTGATAGAAATAGTGACCCACTATACAAGATGCAAAATAAACAACTCCACAACTTGGTGATCCAAGAATGAGTGAGGGGAATTTGAACCACTATGCTCCATGCCTATAAAATCTCACTGTTTGCTCATTATACCATATCAAATTCAACCCTTGTAATCCGTGATGCTTCAGAATAGCAGCCAAGAATACATATTGGCATCTTCACACCTAAGCTAAACAAGTTTATTATATGTTGGAATAACCATAGTAATAAAAATAGCAAAAGTACCACAGGGAATCTCTCGGGTCAAGAAATGAATACAGCCAAATGACATCTATTTAGTTAAATTCCTTGAGCTTCTCCTTTTCAGAGATCAGATTCAAATCCAATTCTCAAAGAAACCTTGCATTTCAGTAATCCGAAATTCATTTTCAGAATTTCCAGAACTGAGCTAGGTTCTAAAATTCTATGAACTTAAACTCATTTTTTTTTAAACTCAGTAACAATAAGTAGAAACATCAAAACCCAAGGCTTTACTCTAATCTCTTAACATTCAGAAGACTTCAACACAAATTCAACAGATGAAGAATAAAACCAGGTCTTGCAGAAACCCAGTGATTCCTTTTTCCTTAGTATCACTTACCCCACTTCATTCCACGACTTAGCTCATTGCTAGCATCCCCTCACAACACACCATTCCTTGACAGTAGAATTTACCAATTTTGAAACTCCACAGATTTCCAATTAAACCAATTGAACAAAAGCTAACTGATGCAACATCCAAACAGATCAACCAAACTATCAGCAACTTCTTCTTGCATAAGTTGTAATGAATCTGAAATAGAAACTTCAGCAATAGCCAGGGTAATGTTTCAAAGAAATTTAAGGACAACCCCTTTTATTCCAACTTTGGACAACATCATAACTTGAACTGAAAATTCCTTAACAAGCTCAAGAATCAGAGATCAATCCTCATGAAATCATCCAAAACCTTCAAGATCTCCAAACGTGTGCAAACCCTCTACTAAATATTTCAAGATGAGAACCTAATATTCTCGGCTTTATCCACTATGTCATAACATTTAATCTATATTGCGAATTCCACCTGCACTGAGCTCACGTGCATTTATTATCCTACACATGGTTATATTTTAGTCACAAACAAAGATCCTCTAGGTACCTCTACTCCCTATAGTAGTAGATCTTCGCCTTTACTCGACTTTTACTGATATAATATTCGAAGGATGCATTATCCATCAAGTAACAACCTAATCCAGTAGGTGGTATGCAGCTAATTTAGCCTTTTCTGCGTCAGTGCCTTTCATGTACTCGAATGTGCCTCCAAGGTTATCTAACTAGGAACGAGCGACCTTAAGGTCTGAATCTCTATGAAATAGGGTAAATTTATCCTTAACTCAAACAAACCAACACTGGTATACAGGCTCTATCCATCACCCAGCTAGTAGTAGTTTAGGTTGTACTGTAGGTGGTCTTCCCTGAGATTGTCCTCCCTAATCTCTCATAGGAGTTTGATGGGCCTGACCACCGCTATCTGACTCACTATCAGTTGGAAACCCAGAAGAATTTACCTCTCTGGTGTTAGCTTCAGGTCTCATCGACTCAACAGGTCATCTCCGTGGTTGATCCAGACCACGTCTACGAAGAGTAGCTGACCCACCACAAGTCATACCTGCTACGACAACTAAATCAGAAATAACAGAAATATAGGTTACTAGTTAAACAACTTACATCCTATAGCCGGAGTTGTCTTGTTACTGCCTTGTCCCAAAACTCTAAAAGTCACATCAAGGAAAATAAATCACGATATCCGAAACAGGAAAATAGGCTTCGCAAACTTGTGGCTTTGATACCAATAAATTATCACGCCCCGGAGATATATTTATCCGACGAAACAGACGGTACCCGCTAGTGACAATATGAAACATACAACCTAGTATAAGTCCACACGATTTACACAAGCCAAAAACCCACGCAGATAATAATATCCAAATATCCAGATCAAGCTATAACAAAACAAACCAAATGCAAATAACCAAAAAGGTGCATGCCGGCGCACTTAATATCACAACAAAGTGTCCAAAACCAAATACCAAGAGAAAAAAACCAAATCCACATAATAGATCACTTATTACAACATCAGTGAGGAAAATAAAATGAAATAAAATGCAAGAACCGGAAGTGCGAAAAACCCCTCCATGTGACGTAGGACGGACAGACAGGATCTCCCGGCGATAGTAACATCTATCTGATACTTGAGGAAAATAAACACAAACAGGGGATAGTGAGTCCAAATAATTCCACGGGTATAAGAAAAATAGTGCATGATAACTATAACAGTAGGGGATCAAGGTACTCAAGAGAAGAACTCTACCATGTATATGACCAAGTACAATACATATAATCAACTTTGCCGTAGCATAACCCGAAATCTCCAAATAGCATAACGATACTATTTACCAATCTATCACAATCCAATAGTTGGTATAAAACCTAATTCCATCATATGGGTGATATCATAGACATAGGTGAGTCATCTATATATATGTACATACATTCATCGAGTGCACAATCATCACATGCAAGTGCAACAGAAGTCAAATTCATATGCAAAGCATGATCACTCCGGCATACCCCTCCAGCTACCACGACATCTGTGTGACCGAGGGGGGCGGGATAGTGACAACTGATTGCACTCCAGCTACCACTACTTTGAGTGGCTGAGTGGTCAGGATGCAGGGTAGCTATCTAGCTACAACAAGAGGTCTCTATTTGCATGATGCTCCAGCTACCACTACCTAAGTGGTCGAGCGACACGATAAGACAAACTACTTCATTCTAAACACCACTACCTAAGTGGCCAAGCGGTACGACAAGACAAATTGCTCCACTCTAGACACCACTACCTAAGTGGCTGAGTTGGCAGGAATATGACTAACGACTCTCTCGACCACAAGAGAGACAATGATCGTCAATATGCAATGGTATGCAGTGCATAATGAAATGAGCATCACACACATATGAAAACATCACATATAGATAAATACCATAATACAGTATAATAAACTCACATAGGGTGGACACCTATGAAACACACCATACACATGTATAATGACTTACGATGCACACCATACACGTGTGTAACGACTTATGATGCACACTATACACGTATGCACCAAACAGCAATATATCCAGCAATTAGAATAACATAAGCATCGCATGAAGTAAATACCTTTGAAACATACCATACATGTGTGTAACGATCTACGATGCATACCATACACGCATGCACCCAACTATGATACACACCATACACGTGTGTACCGCTACCAATTATGGATAATCAAAAAGTACGAGACTACATGGATAATAATAAACTATCATAAAGAGCAAGCATCTAAGTATCAAACTTCAGAAAATAATATGAATAGAGTTAAGGTAATTCAAACTACCTACAAAGATTATATCTCATGCACTAAGATCAAGATACTAAAAGAGACAAGGATAGAAGTACCCGCCTTAAAAGTAAATCGTGCTCTAGCTGTCCTCAGATCCGATGCTTTATCTCGAATCCGGATCCTATAAGTAGATATATGAAACTATGTAAGTACCCTACTAATAAGAAACATATCACTAATTAATTAATCCAGATTAGTCCTCTAATTAAACTTGTTCAACAATTTACCAATTCAAACGACTTTAGCTAATTCCAAATCAACTAGTTAATGGACCGAATAGAACCAATTCTAAAGATAGGGGTTTGTTATCCCAACCCAAATATAAAATACCCTAATTCCACATATCAACTTCCAATCCTTTAGCTAGACATAACCCTAGAATCACACCTAAACATTACAACTTCGTTTAGGTCTTAATTCTTAAGAGACAAAATACCTCCTATGTCATCAAATGATGATATAACCAATCCATTACTACATAAACATATCCAACAACTAATTACAAGGC
>JBBUKS010041304.1:4277-30121 GCA_038050645.1 Hedychium gardnerianum | reverse complement strand
TCAACTTTAAAGTAGTGTACATAGGAATAAAAGATATAGCAGACATAGAAGGAATAAAGTTCAACTCAAAATTGTATTACAGAAGAATAAAATATATAGCAAAAATAGAAATATTATCAAATTTTGAAGTTGCACATGCTTAAGAAAGTCGTAGCAGCGAGCAAGGCAACAAGCGTCAATAATAAGGGAATATCAGCACGATACCGTGGGAATGATCGTCAGCAGCCAGGGACTCAGGGAGAGGCGATGACGGAAGCGACGCGACAGCAGGGAGTAAGAGAAGAAGTGTCGACAGCAAGGGAATACCAGCACGATGTCGTGAAAATGATCACCGACGGCCAGGGACTCAGGGAGAGGCGACGATGGACGCCGATGGAATTAGAGTTTACGAACCCAGGGGAAACAGAGGAGAGAAATAGAGACAGCGAGATTTGAAGTTTTTAGAAATCAAATCTGGAGAATCAGGGTAAAATTATTTCCGCGCGAAGAAAAGAGAAAGAAGAAACGCCCTGGTTTTGGCCACGTCAGGTGGCCACATCAGCTATCACCCACGATCGTCCATATAAGAATGTGCAGGATATCAAAATTATATATATATATATATACTTTTTTATTTTAATTTTTTTTTAAATTGAATATTATGACCTAAATTTTAAAAATAAAATCTTAAATAATTTAACCCTAGCTAAAAAAAATACACATTATATATATATATATATTATTCTACTCACCTCTAGTGCACACTTCCTATGCGCATTATGTGTAAAAAAAATTGATATTTTTTTAATTTCTTTAGCTTGAATATTATAATCTAAATCCTAAAGACTAAGCCTCACATTTTTAATTTTTTGCTCCAAAATATATATATATATATATATATACTTGATGTACGGGAAGGATAAGTAGGATACTATTAATGAAAAAAAATTAACTAAATACATATATGAACTTCTATTAGAGTAAATGGTGAAATCATTACCTTAACGATTCGACCTATACTTTTCGAAAGAAGATAAATTATGAAAAATATTTATCTTGACATAATGACCCTTTGTATAGGAGAGATTAAGTACTAATCATATATGAACTTCTATTGTAAGAAAAGATCATTACGCTCATCCGAGACACCCCTCGTAATTTCATCCCTCATCATTCATTTTTAAATTATATAAAAAAAAAATCATAAGATTAATTTATAAATGACCACTAAACGATTAAAGATGAGAAGAGTTTTATATATAAACTTTTATTTTGTCCCTACTATTGTTTTACATCATTAAAAAAAATCAAAAAACTAAAATAAATCATCAAGTACGGCCGCCAATTTCATCAATAATAATTAATTTTTATAACAGGGCTTCATATATGAACTTCCAGAACCTTAAGGATGATAAAAATCGCACATTATTTTAATAGATAAATATTTGATGGCCTATATATATATATAGTGAAACAATGTCAACCAAGAGCATATATCGATTTTTAGAATCGCTATCTGAGCAATGAGCACTGGAGGTCCATCAATTATTTTTGTTAATAAATATTTAACAAGAAAATCAACCGAGAGAATAAGTTATTATTGCTGGAACCTCAAATAAGATGATAGATTATGTGACCAGGCAGGCGTTGATGGGTCACGACCTCTGGTTCTTGGATCCGAAGCGCAGGACCAAGTAGAAGAAGAGCCGGTAGATCACCGCCCACCCCACCAGGTACAGCACCATCCGCCACTTCTGCACCTCCTCTCGGCTGATCGACATCTGCTGCAGGATGTCGGCGCCGGTTACCGGCAGCGTCTGGTTCAGCGGGTTGAGGTAGTGGTAGAACACCCGGTCCCTGACGAACTCGTTCATGAGCAATCCCTCGTACGGGTACTTCATCGTCGAGATGATGTTCATCCACTTCCACCCCAACGGGATGCTGCTGCTGCTGAGGAAGTAACCGCAGAAGAGGAAGAAGAGCGCCGTGAAGGCGATGACCGCCGCGTAGCCCAGGATGAAATTGGGCACCACCGAGCTGACGAAAACGACGAAGGAGTTGGTGGCCAGCAGCGACGCGTAGAGCACCAGGAGGAAGTAGGCGAAGCTGCCGTGCAGCCGGAGCGCCCACCACACGATCACGGCGTACGTGGCCGCCTGCAGGAGGAGGAAGGGGAGGTAGGTGACGAGGCCGGCGAGCGCGTAGGAGGAGGCGCGGTACGCGTTGTGGGAGGTCTCCCGCACGAAGATGAACCGCTCCTGGATGAACGCCGGCACGGCGTCGTTGGAGGAGAAGAAGAAGAGGCAGACGGTGAAGATGAAGAAGCTGAGGCGTTCCACCACGCCCTGAGCCGTGTCCTTGGGATGCATGAACATGGTAGCCATCATGATCCCCATCACCGTCAGCACCATCTGCCGGGACAGGAACAGCTCCGGGGTGCGCCGGATGTTCGTGAAGTTGCGCCGCATCAGCACCCAAATCTCCGCCGGGTACGAGTTCGCGAACTTGGGCCGGGCCGCCTCGTGCCGCCCGCCGGCGCCTTCGGAGAAGTTTGGCGTCAGGTAGTCGTCCTCGTTCACCGTGTAGTCGCTGCTGTGGGGCGTCGGCGTGCTCGACATGATCTCCTTCGAGAAGTAGTATCCCGGTGATAGGCTACATCGGACGACAATCGGCAATGGAATTAACTCGAAATTATCTCCGCAAATTGGTTTGTGATTTGGGGAAGAAGACTCACTTGTTAGGCGGATACGGCGGCCGCCGTTGCCGAGAGGGCGTAAGGCGAAGCGCGTCCATTATAAAGCTTCCGCCATGGCTGTCGCTCCAGGGTGACCGGACGGAGGCCCAAGGGCTTCGCAAGCTGTGATCGAACTCATTGCCTCCGCGATGCACTCCGCTTCCGCCAGCAAACCCCTCTTCGTCTTTAGCCCCTGCCTGTCGCACGTTGGAGATGGAGAAGTAGTCCTCGTCGGAGATGCGCGGCGGCTTCAGCCCGGTGAGGCAGAACTCGGCCAGAGCCGCCACGCCGTACTCCGACTGATCGTACTCCTGGATCACGTCCAGCAGGTGCTCGACGGCGCTCTCGCCCTTGGGGACCTTGCGTCCCATGCGGCCGAGGTGGGCGCCGATGTCCGGCGGCGCGCCCATGTACATGAGCTGCCCGCGGGCTAGGATGATGAGATGGTCGAGCAGCAACTGGATGCGGTTCGACGGCTGGTGGATGGTGAGGATGACGGTGCTCCCGTCGCGGGCGATGTTATGAACCCGCTCGATCACGCTGTGGGCGCTGGTGGAGTCGAGCCCCGACGTGGGTTCGTCCAGGAACAGCAGCGCCGGCTTGTGGATGATATCCACCCCGATCGACACCCGCCGCCGCTCGCCCCCCGACACCCCACGCGTCCCCTCGTCGCCGATGTAGGTGTTCCTAGACCACTGCAAGGAGAGCATGCTCGATTTGTGAGTAACGGAAGTTGTTCGACTGATTGATTGACTGGAAGAAAACTTGGCATACCGTCAACCCTAGTTGCTCGATGAGCCTCTCCACCCTCTCCTTCTTCTCCTGGAGGGGGATGGAGCCGAGGCGGAAATCGGCGGCGAACGTGAGCGTCTCGTAGACGGTGAGCATGGGGAAGAGCCGGTCCTCCTGCATCACGTAGGCGGAGACGTGCTTGATCATGCTGGGGTGCATCTCGCGGCCGTCCAAGGTCACCTTCCCCTGGAGGCTTCCGCTGGCGATGCGGCCTGCGAGGGCATCGAGGAAGGTCGACTTGCCGGCGCCGCTGGGGCCCATCACGGCGGTCACACGCCCCTTGGGCGCGTGGCCGGTTATCCGATGCAGCAAATCCACATCCTGCGACACCCAATGCTCCTCCACCTTCTGCTTCTTCGTCACGGTGTAGATCAGCTCCGAGAAGTGCAGGCCGGCGAAGCCCGCCGACTTGGGGATGTCGATGGAGGTGTCGAGCCGATAGCCATTTTGAGGGTGCATAGCTACCGATTGAGCTCCTCCTCCTCCTCCTCCTCCTCCTCCTCCTCGGTTGATGGCTGTGGAAATGCGAACGAGACTTATAGCTGGAGATTGGCATTGGAACTGGCGATGTCACAGCAAGGTTTCAGTCGTCAGTGTCACCGCCATTGTTGGGGTCGTTGCTGCTTAGTTTCTCTCGTCATCCTCTCGCCCGTTTTGTTTTTTCTCTGTCTCCTCTGGCAGAGAAGGCAACAAAGCCCAAAGCGCGAGAGAGCCCATTCAAAGCCCAATTTGGCCCAAATTGCCTACTTTGTAGGCTCAATTGAACAGAAGAGGTAACTAACTGACGATGATTCAATAGAAAATTTACAACTGAAAAAGAAGAAGAAGAAAAAAAAAAAAGTCATCATCCAATGTGCTATAACCCTACAATAGATCACACATGGCACAGTTTAATAACTGAAAAATGAACAGAAAAGACTTGAAATTTGCCCGATCAATATCAGTTCATCGATCATATTGCCGCTTTCATAGCGCGCTTCGTGCTGCCTCCCGTTTCATCTCTGCAGCTCGACTGCTCCCTCGGAAATACATGTATTCTTGCTGCAAGCATTACAAACGACAATCATGCACCAAAAGTGTTTCATTTGCAAATTCATCGCGAAGCATGGTTTAGGCTGAAACAAAGATCCGAGCGACACGCATAATACAGGCTAAGGAGGATTACCTGAAGGACCCAGATGCTGACTAATGATTCTAGGCAGAACATTCCGAAACCAATAAAGTAGATCATCTACAAGAAAATGGAAGAATCTATGGTTAGAACAAAATTAACAAATATAAAGAGAAGCCGGCTCGATACAGCAATTCAACAATGAGCCGATAATAACATGATCGCATCTTCAGAATAGGTAAATGAATAGTTTAGAACTGACCCCGACAATAACATGATCGCCAATGACATCCACCGCGGCAAGGATTCCTCTACAACAGACACACAAAGGAGAATTCCTTAGGAGTAAAATGTTAGTCCTATCAATAACATTCAGCTTCAACACAAGAAATTATTAAAGACCGATATACTCCTTGTTTCAACTGATTTATCCACCTATATATCGGAATGTTATTCATTTTAATCAACTCAACTAATGTGCTGATCCTACTTAATATGCTAGTGTAGTAACATAAAGCATCTAAGATAACATTTCCAAGTTCATTACAAGAATATGAACTAGTTCTTAGCCTCTTAAGTAATTGAAATGAAAGGCTTTTGAGCTGGCGAGATATGTAGCAAACCGAAGAATGGAAAGTAATCAAAGGAAGTTAATGAAAAGAAGCTTACGCCAAAGATTTTCCCTTAAAGATAATTGGAGGAGCCACAGCTGCATAGACAACAAATGCTATATGTAGCTGCAGCAAAGATAAGTTACTAGATGCATTAAGGAATCTATAGCTCGCTGATCGATATGCAGACGGTGAGAAAGAACCTACCAGATAAAACAAGAAAAACCATCCAAAGCTCAAAGCACTTTCAGTCCTACAAGATATATTGCAAAGTCCATGTAAGTGTTTTAAATTCTATAACAATGAAAATGATGTGAATTACATTTGCAACTCTGTTGTTTGGTTGGTTGCAAATGAATTATAGCTGCAATAATGGTAGTAAAATAAAAACAAATTCAAATTTATTACAATAATTTGTCTTTAGATACATATTTTGTCTAAAACTATTAGATATTTTGAAATGATTTTATTAATACTTATTTTACAACATTATTAAACAGACAAGCAAAAAAAGTTTTTTATATTTCCATTATTGATTACTTTTGTTTACTCGTTAAAACTTACAAATAACAAATTCAATTTTCTTTTCAATTTATTGTACGGTAAAGTTGTTGTCGTATGACCTAGAGGTCACAGGTTCAAGTTTCAAAAACAAGACTACGTACAATAGACAATCGATGCTCAATTAATAAGACTCTAGAGGCAACATATGAGAAGAATAGTACCTCATTGCACGATAAAGAGGTCTATACCATAAGAAATAAGCTCCGGGAACACCGGAAATAAAGTAGACGATGGAAAGGAACCAGATCTTCACGCCTAGACACAAAGCAGGCAAAATGAGCTTCATCATGGTTAAATAAAATCACTTTTGAAAAAACAAAAAGTTATACATCCAACAACATCAAATACCATTAGTACCTTCACCCCCGATCCAAGCAGCTGTAACTGCTATAAAATTCCAAAAGAGGCATGCAACCAACCCTTCAAAATTCCAAATTGGAAAGCTTAATACTTTCAAAATAAGTATTGGCGGTTACACAAAATAAGTGGGGTTCCTTTCAAAAAGAAGAAAAAGCAAACAAAAGGAAGTAATGGGGTGATTTCATCTGTAGCTGAATCCATAAATATCATTTGTTGTAGAAGTAAAAAAACTGGATGAAGTTACCAGCCTAGCTATACCCCATTAATCATTTCTAAGAAGAGTGGATTGTCTGAGGAGTATAATAAGTCAGGAATGCTCGGCTAAGAAACTCTCCACTTTATTTAGATTTTTTCCAAGACATACCTAGCAATGATGCAAATGCAACATACTGCAATCGCTGCACGTGGATAGGTATCTCACTAGCAATATCATGATGTATAATAGGAAAAAACGGTGGCCAGTTCTTTTCCTCTATCGCAATACCATCTGGGGATAAAAAAAATGCATTAGCTTTAATCACTAATAATGAGGTTATTAGATGTATGGGGATATAATAACATTAGTGTGTCGAAAAATAGAAAACCAGGTTCCAGGAAGGTCTTACCGCAAACTGCTGCCTCTTCTCTGTGTTTAAGTTCCTATAAGATAAAATAGAATTAGATGGATATAAAAAAATTGTTATCGAAGAAAACAACAGTTGCCAACACCAAGTCCATGGGACCTCCCTAACATAGCCATGTAACCAGTAAGTTTTATAATTCATTTAAAATAGGCAAAAATAAAGACAAATGACAGAATGAATTTCCACATGGCACAAATGACAATAAGATGCAACAAAGACCGATGATCACTTAACATGGGGTTTCAGCCTAACTGTAAGTCTCGCATGTCAGCATTTAGATCATAAACATACCTTTTCCCTCTTATTTAGTTGTTCTTCCTTGATTTTAAGTTCCTTCTCTTTTTTCTTCAGAGCCTATATGAAAACACAGTTATGAAAGCTAACAAAACATGCAAAGATACAACAGACCAACACAGATTATAACATCAAGAAGTTGAATCTAGAACAAATGTTATTGCAGCTCTACATATCAATGACAAAATGACTTTTTCATGCATCAACTACATATTTGAAACACACAGAAGCACCTTTGAACTCTTAACATAATAAGTTTTTGTCCTTGTCAAATGCACACTGTTTACTGGTTCACAAGGACTCAGTTTACTTATTTGTATGTCTCTTTCATTAACAATACAGTACCCTGAAATTTGCACTTACATTCAATGCTTCTAGAGGAATATCAATGGTGGCTCCATAGTCATTGTTGAAACCAGCAGGTTTTGAAGGAAGTGGCGAAAGCCTGGAATTTGACACAGGTGGAATACTTGATGGATTCTGCAGTCGGAATGGATATTGGATGAACAAAATAATAAGACTGATCCCAGTAAAAATCCTTTCAGTTGAGCATAGGATGTCATACAAGATAAAATAGTTTTGAACAGAAAGGTACTCATATTTATTTACTCTTTGGTTCAAGCAATTCTTTCGAGATTCTAGTTTTATGAGACTAGACTATTGATAATAAAGAAGTTAAATACCAGACTTAGAGAGTAATCCTTAGTGGCAGACAATCCAAGTGGTATTTAAGCTTTTATTGCTGTATTTTTTAGTGGGACTATCAACTCGAAAGAAAAATAAAACATCACTAAAAACTGTTATTACCTCTACTAGCTACAAAGATTAAGACTCCACTTAATAATCATTGTTTAATTTCACAGCGTATACAAGAAGTCATTGCCTTCAAGAACGAACATCATAACTAGATTGCGAAGTTTAGAAGGCAACACTCATCTGTGTAAACGTTTAATAGACGCTGGAGTACTTCTTATGTGATTAATGTTTCCACTAAGTTAACTGGAGACGTTGTTTAATAGCATAAGAATTACAGATTCATATCATACTGAAAAGACCAAAAAAAAAGTAGTAAAAAAGTGCCTTTTCAAGCCTGCATAAGCATCACTTCACCGTATGAAGAGAAAACCCCCACGACAAAGAAACCATCAGACATCACAACAATCCCACCGAGTGAAAGAACAGAAAAGGGAGGTGTAAATGGAGGAGTGACTCACCGCGAATGGATTGACGTCCTCTTCCTCTTCGAAAGGGTTGCTATCGTAGCGCCTCGCCATGAGCATCGAAAGCTTCACGAGAATGGAGGGCAGAAGGAAGAAGTTGCAACTTTAAAGACTTTCCTCTCGATTTGGTTGTTTTTCTGATCGCCGTGTCGACTAGGCAGTAATAAAAAAAACGAACTGATGCATACGCAAACCCATATGTTAATAAAAAATAAAAAACATTCTCTTCTTAAATTGATTCAGAATTTTCATTGAAAAGTTAGTGTTGAAATCCACCAGAACAAACATCTATTTTAACCTTCCTCTGTACTTCACCCTACAATGCAGTGCCCTCATGCAACTGCAAGAAAGATGAATGTCGTTAGGCCGATTCTTCAACAACTAAGAATCAAACAGCCAGTGAGTCGAAAGGAATGGTACTTGTTCACCGAAGAACTGAAATACATGGCTCGCTAAGAGAAAGTCTTTGTTTGTATATCGCAGACCAAAATGAAAGACAATGTCACAGATAAGATGGCATGACAAATGTAAAGAAGGAACGATTTACAGAAATGTTTCACTAGGCATGTCCGCTGCTTCGAACAAAAATGAAAAGGTTTACTGTCTTGCTTTGTCTTTTTTCTTCTTTTCCTTTTTCTTTTGAATCGTATCACCGGGTGTCTTCTCTTCCTCAACCTGTTTTTTCTTCTTCTTTTCCTTTTCGCTTGGCTCCTCTTCGGATTGTGGATGGTGCACTAACTCAGATTCCTGCTTCGCATCCTTCTTTTTCTTCTTTTTAACTTGCTCTTCCACTTCGTCTCTGGAAGTTGGATCACCAATTGGCGAGTCAGTGTTCTCTACCTTAGCTATCTTTTTCCTCTTCTTTTTAACCTGCTCTTCTGCTTCGTCTCTGGAAATTGGCGAGTCAGCGTTCTCTACCTCAGTCGACTTCTTCCTCTTCTTCTTTCTCTTCTCTCCCTCATCCTTGGCCTGGTCTGCAAGAGCCTCATCTGTTGATTTCTCTATGGGAGTTGGCTCTGTTTCCTCATGCTTCCTCTTCTTCGGAAGTGCTGCTTCCTGTTCCCTAGCGGGCTTCATTGGAGTAGGGTCAGTTGCTTGCCCGAGGACAAGATCAGCTGAGGAATTGTATGTCTACATTGAGAAAGAAACAGATAAGAAAAACATCAAGAAGTCCAATCTATATACTTAAGAAACGTATCGTGTAGTATGAAAGAGATACATTAATAAATGTGAAAGTAGCAAGGCCATCCATACCTTTGCTGGAGTGATCAAGGCACCTGCACCCTTCTTTCGATCTTTATCATAGAATTCAATCTTGGGCTTCCCTTTGGTTGAGCCAGCAGAATGACCCAACTCTCTGCCCTCAAGGACCCTAAGGCGTGCTTCAAGCTATTCAATAATATTAGAAATGTCAATGTATGCTCCATGTGTATGTATGAGGAATGCAATACTTTATAATTTTTACCTTAGCCCGATTCTCCAATCCCATACTGTTGTCTTGACCATCACCAAGAGCATCATACCGAATAGCCAAAGCGGTCTTGGCAGCAAGAGAACGAGATATTTTACCTTTGATTTTTGGAGCTGCCTGGCCAACTAATGATGCATGGAAAATAAGGCCATACTTTGGTGTAGCATGTTTTGTCTTTAAAGCTCTAAACAATGCCTGCATGTCACCAAGCAACCACTATTAACCAGGTTGACACAAAAAGGAAAATTCAAATAAGGTAGAAATAACCAACTTAAAGTTATAAGCAATTCCTCTAACAAAGACAGTGGAGACAATCATGCATTTAAGGATCAACCCCTGCAAAATTGAATGGAAATGATAGATGTAGCAATCAAATGCAGACAAACAAAATGGTCATTAAGTTACCTATGATACTACCCTCTATTGTGCGTGCGAGGGAGGGAAGAATGCATATGCCACGACGAAATGTGTGACCATAAGACAAATATTTCGGTGTACCCTTTATTTATTGTTCATTTTCACTAAAAGCCTAAAACTCCCAAAGGAAAACTTGAAACATATGACCCATTCCAAGATAGGCAGGACTATTGGGAGAATCATGTACAATGTCTTTGCCTCAAAGGAGTACAATTTAGTTCTCTGCCTTAATAATTAGACATCCGAGTCTAGGAAGAGAAACCTCATTAAAGGTTCTCCACCTGATTTATAGAGTTTCACAACTTGCATCTAAGAATAGTCATTATAGATTCATTACTACTGTAAACAATTAAACTACACATGGAACAAATCAGCAACAATAGATAAATATACAGATGGTTCAAAGAATTGGGAGAGATATCAAAAGAGTAGCAATTTATCTCCTATCAAATAAAATCAAACTCAAGAATTACAGAATAAAACATTATTCTGAAAGCAACCATATGTGAAATCACATAAAAGCATAAATGAGAAATAAGTATTCTAATCCAACCTAGAATAATTGGAACCATACTTTTGCTAAATAAGTGTTTAAATACCACAATACCACCAAACTCGCACTATTCATCATAGTTTTTCTCACATCTATGATTACACAAAGGCAATCATTTTTGAAAGTGAGATAAAAAAAAATAGAAGGCATACCTTTTCAGCACCAAGAATCTGAACTGTGCTTCCAGGTTGCTTAGCTAGATTCAGTAAACTACCACCATGAGCAATAAGACGTGCTCCAACCAGCTCCCCAACAAGAGCAGTCAAATTAGGTGCAATTGTGTTCATTCTACTTTTCAGGTAGTCATAAAGCTGAGCTCTATACTCTGAAAGAGCTAGCACCTGATCACAGAGTTCCTTGATGTTAACCAAGTCTAAATCACTAACTTCAGTTCCCATCGATATCACTGCTGCTTCTTTCAACTCTGCTTCAATCTCATCGGACAGTATCTGTCAACATGAACACGAAATTATTTGCAGCGGAAACAACACAATTTCCTTCAGTAATTGTGCTAGAGAGCTCATGTTTTACCTCAGAAAAATCAAGAGAAACAGCATTTGTACGGTTGCCCATTAGCTTAACTACTTTTGCATACTGAATATTGTCTTGTACAATTTTAGCAAGCTCTGGAAAATGCCATCCAAACCATTCCCGAACTCTCATGGCATAGGTATTGAGCTCTTTGTCTAAATCATCCAACAAACCAATAGCTTGAATTATCATTGTATCGACCTAAACAGATATCAAAACAAAATTTCTTTATAATCACAAGAGGTGGATCAAATTATACATGCACAAAATTCTGTATTTCTTTATAAATTGAGTTTCAGTAAAGTTAGACCCACCAAGAAAATCAAGAATGTAAAACAAATGAGATATTAAAAACAAAGGTGTGTTTTACACAAATCCATTCCTCATAGGTGATGTTATTGTATTCAGCATTAAAATATTTGCTAGGAATTGATGTAGAAAGCAATTGCAGAACATACCCAGACCACTTTAAATCATAAGCTACAAAGTAGTAGGAGTAACCTTATCCGGGCTGAATTTTAGCTTGTATCTGGATAAGCTGTGGGACAATCCCAAGCTCATTGGAGCTAAATCTTGTACAGCTAACCCAGAAATAAGTTCCGTCAGCTGGTTCCTGAGCCCCCTCATCAGCTCCATCACAGCATTGTTGTGAAGACAATCAATTTTCTACAGATCATAGAATGCAAAACTCAGATTGTATAACTAGTATGCCAAACATGATTAAGTACTTTAATTAGCTAACCAATTTATCCTTTATTGCATTGCCAAGTTTTGAGTCAGCCACAGCCAAGGTTTCGCCATCACAATGAGCACGTAAAAACTTCCTCAGGCCTTTGCTGGGCTTGCTATCAATCAATAAGGTTGCAGCAGATAATGCATCCGAAGTGTTCTCAAATTTATTAAAAGCTTGCAGCTTCACAATCTGGCAAAAAGAAGGGAAAATATTTTAAAAATTCATTATGGCAACAGAAAAGGAACTGAATAACAAACACGATCCGGCCACTTGAACTATCTAAAGTGCCCTAAGACAGAAATTAGTTTCCCAGGTGAAACCATTCGTTCCATAATGAGCATTCCCAACAAAGTAGGAAAGAACCTAATAACTAGTGAACATTTACAGTCAGGGAGAAAAAGCAATAGATCGAGTGACCTTTCTAGCTGACTCTGCACTTGTGAACTCTTTCCATAAATCCTGAAATAGAAGATGGAAAATGGTAAACCATGCATTCTCCAAGACAAAATCTGTAACTTCAATTAGGAACACCGAACACGCCCATCCATACCTCGACCTTGTCGAGCTTTCCTTCATCCAAAACCTTGAACAGGGCAAACCCCGCAGGGGTTTCAAACAACACTAACATCGCAGCAGCACCAACCTGCATCACCAAATCAAAAAGATCAACTACATACGAGAGAAAACAAGGCAGTAGAAGAACAAGTACAAAGGGACCCCAAATGCAAGATGAAATCTTAGCGAAACAGAACATCTCGAAGAGACCAAAAAGTTCAGATTCCACGACTACAAAACAAACATCTTTAGGGCATAGGAAAACCAAAAGAAAAGTGGAAGATCATTGAGAAGAGTGGAAACGGCAACGAATCGCAATCGATTAGAGAGGGGCAAAGGAGGAATCCATGCAGGCGAGGACAGAAAGGAAATGGCTTCCGTACCTTGTCCGACGTCGACGGCTTCCGAGGGCGGCGCACCTGTAACACTGGAGGCGGCGAGGAGAGCTAGAGGAAGAGAGTGCCGTAGCAGGGGGTTTTGAAGGGCTCTTGCCTCATGCTCAGGAGGAGAAGGGATCTGACCGTTGCTTGATGAGTTAGAGAAATCGTGATCGTAGGATAATTTATAGCAGTAGATGATCCTATTTTTATGAAGAAAAAAATGATAAATTTTTTCAATGGTACTTTTTCATTATTCTTTGATAGAAAAATCTAACGGAAATAATATTAGTTCTACTGAATTCAGGTGACAAATTTTCTTGGGCAATGGAGCTTAAATTTAAATTTAAATTTAAATTTTGTTTATAAACAAAATAAAATTATTTTTTGTTTTTTTAATGTTATGCAGAAATAAAATTCTAAAATTTTCTCAATTATTATTTCAAAAATATATAATTTGTGGTGAACATTCTCTTTATTTTCTTAACTAATTTTTTTTCTGAATTATCGCAGCCAACCTGGCTCGTGACCGCAAGGTTATGCTTTATCAGGAAGGCATCCTTGTTAAATGGTTCGCTATTATCTAATTAATCAAAAAAAAATCCTTATTTTCTAAATCATGCGTCTCATTCTACGCTTACAAAATATCTGATTAAGTATCCCTCGTATAAAAGATTATTACAATAAATATCAATCATGAATTATTTATTTTTAAAGAGTATGAAATTATCCTTGAGAAGCCGTTAAATTGACAATTTTATTTTTTACTTTAATAATAATATATAATTACTTAATTATCTTTTAATATTATTCAATATTATTACCTCCCATCTAATTTTTGAATTAATCCGTTATAACAACTATAATTTTATAATTATTATATATATTATAATAATTATAATTTTATAACTATTATAACATAAATATTAAATGAACAGGTCAAATCTAAATTATAATAACTAATTTTTATTATTAACGAATTATTACATTATAAATTTTAACCAACGTTGAATAAATTAAATATATATTATAATAATTATAAAATTATAACTACTAACGATATGTACAATCACTACAAAAATCATAATTAATACACCACATCCGACCAACTTTAAATTTAAATAAGAAATTTAGATGAGAGACCATAATACTTAATAATATTAAAAAGTAATTAAATAATTATATACGATTAAATAATAAAATAAAATATCCTTTTATAAAAATAACCAAAATAAAATACCCCTTTAATAATTTGTAAAACATAATGTCCTTTGGCTAGTTTTAACGTTCAAAAATAGATCATTTTAGGCCGAGAGAGGAGAGAGAGCTAAGTAGAGCGCCGTTAATGGCACCGCTCAGGCAGTACAACATGCATTCCAACATCCACTCGATGGCAAAATAGCGGAATGATATAACGCAGCGTTCATTCATGCCTCAGCAGAAAGGAACGAAAGTGCAAAGATACAAATTAACATACATATTTCGTTTTTCTTCTTGGGGGATAAATATGTTTTCTACCCCACCTTAAGCTGCTGATCGATATGAAGCCATTCTAACATTGACAAAATGTTTGCAGCTGTATCGTGCGCCAAAATAAGATTTGAACTGCCTCATCGCCGCCGCCTCCCCTAAACAAAATAAGAGGGCACGTTAAAGTCTTATTCCCACAGGTAGCGATTTGTATATATTTTAGTAGCTTACCGAGCTCATGTAGTCATCCATGGAAGATTGTTTTCTCTTTTTAAAGGAAGGCAGAGCAGGTGTCTCCATAGTCGGGCCCTTCGATGACGATCGCTTTGTTGGTGTCTGAAAAGGAATTGAAACAGAAGACAATTATTAGGCCAAAACAATTGCAAGAGCCACGAGTCGGCACGATCAGAAGTACAAAATCATTTGAGTACCCTAGAGAGCTTTTTATCTTTCCGAGCTTGTCTTTCCCGCTCATCAAATTCTTGGTTTTCTTTCTCCACTAGACGTATGAGGGTATCACAGCGTCTGGCAAGTTCCTGAGTCGTTCGAGACTTGACAAACCAATCGAACCGAAACAAGGGTGAGGTGCGGAATGCAGCCTTGAGCTCGTCCCAATTGCCATAACCAAGTTTGTGTACCATGCATAACTTAAATAATTAACACAAAAGGTCAAGATGTGAGAGTATAAGTTTCAATTGGAAAGCGATGAGAGAGCTTAATTACCATGAAACGATCACATTCTTCATTATACAGTTTTCCCTTATTTTGGCCATACTGAATCTTCAGTTCCAACCATGGGTTCTTATAACGATCCAACTTCTTACCAATTGCTCTCATTATCTCTTCTTTTCGTGAGATTCTTGCCTCACCTCTCTCGATGATCTTAATGATGCGATCATAGTCTGAAAATTCAAAAATAAATAAATAAATAAGTAAATAGAGGCGCTCAGAATTGTGATGATGCATAAACCGAAGAGAAGTGGGTTGAGGATAAAATACCATTTAATTCTTTGTATCTCTGTCTAAAGACATCAGCATATCTTTCCACCTCTTCTTCTGTTTTCCCCTCCATTTCTGATGCTATACTCTTAATATCATTCCGGCCATACTTCTCACATGCTCGAGTGAAAGCATTGAAGTCTTTCCTTGTCCAAGTTGAAAAGCCCTAAAAAGGAAAATTATATAACAAAGATGGGCATTATACACATAAGTATTGTCTAATGAACTCACCTCTTCAAGCAGTTGGTCCTTCTCTGCTTGTTCCTCTGCAGTCAATGGATCTCCCAAATCTGTTTCGCCCACGACATGACCAAATTTATTCAATTAATCAATCAATCAATCAAGTATACGTGTGCAAATCAATTCTAGTACCTTCAGGTTCCTCTTCATCGGCTATTGTATCTTTTAACTGATTCTTTTGATGAGATTGCTGAACTTAGAAGGAAACAACAGCAACAACATTAATAACCTTGTTTAAAAAATAGAAAAAAAATGCAGGAAAAAAATGAATGTAATATGTCAAAATATAAAATAACCAAAAGGTTATATTTACACTCTCAGCTTAGGTGTATCCATAAATTTGCAAAATGAAACATAGAACAGATGATTATTTATATTATTTGAGTAATTAAAACTTAGATCAACAGTTTTCAGTGATTTGGGATAAAGAAAAACAAGAGAGGAACACACCATGAGATATCGAACTTCTTTCTCATACAACTCACTCAACCTCTGAGTGTTGAAAAACTGAAAATCATGCCTGAGATGTTACAACAAAAATAATTAGTGTGATAGATAGCACCATATACATAAGTGAGCATGTAAGATCAACTAACTTACAATTGAGGCATACGGGGAATGCGTGGCTCTTTGGATTTTGTAGGAGCACCTTGCCGCATTGCTTGCTTGAAATAATCAGCATCAGAATAACTAAACACCAAAAGTAGCACATTAGACACAATGACTTCAACCAATATGCATAATTGCAAACAATATTACATCTTACTTTCGTTTTCTTTCCCTCCTGGATGGCTCAACCCAGTTATCAGCAACTATTTTTTTGAAGTCAACCTTGTTATCATCCTTAGTCAGCAAATTTGAATGTCAGTCCAATAAAAATGAAGCTAGGTATACTTCAAAGTCCACACATACCTTCTCGTCATCAAAATCATACAAGTCAGCAGCTGTAACCAAGAACAGAAATTACATAAGTCATCCAAGGAAATATCTAGGAATTGCTATTAGAAAGGACTCAGCATACTGTCATCCATCTTAAACTTTATCGCATCCTCTGTAAACTTTTTCATTTTCACATCAAGTTCAGCAGTCGCTTCTTCTCCTTTAGCTATGATACGATCGATGTCCTCATCAGTTATTGTACTGTCCTTGGAGCTAAAAACCATTTCAGCACCAAATCTAACCATTTGTAGAAGTTCATCTTTATTAACAGCTGCATCGAGGAAGTTTATTGATTAGAAACAAAAAAAAACTGAGATAATGGATAAATTGCTTGAACGACAGGCAGTAAGCTCTTTGAAGAAGTCATTACTTTTCTGTTCCGCTAATCGTCCTTGTTGAATAACCAAGGCATCAAGTGCAAGCTTCTTGTATGCTCTCTCTATCACTTTCTCCTCAATTGCGAACTGCATTTTAGATATGTCAAATAATTAAAAAAACATCGTTAAACTAAACTGAAATATTATGATACCTCAGTACAGAAACGGAACACTTGAACTTCTTTCTTTTGGCCAATTCTATGAGCACGATCCTGTGCTTGTAAATCAACTTGTGGATTCCTAGTAGAGGTGTATCCATAACAATTTAGTGATGGGCATAAATGTAGCAACAGAATTCACAAAAAGGAAGAGGAATACCAGTCACTGTCATAGAGAATGACAACATCTGCAGTAGCAAGATTAATTCCCAGTCCACCAGCTCTTGTAGAAAGCAAGAAAATGAACTTTTGGCTTCCAGGTTGATTAAATGCTTCGATTGAAGCATCCCGTTCATCTCCCCCAGTATTCCCATCAATCCGGCAATATAGGTACCCGCGATATAGCAAGTAATCTTCCAATATGTCCAGAAGTCTAGTCATCTAAATTACAACACATACAGGAGTGTTAAATCAATAAAACACTAATATGTTACCTTCTACTGCAAGTAAGACTGGGCAGCTATGTATGAAACAAGTTGGGACAAAAACAGTCTGATTATGAGAAACAAGATATGTAAACAAGCATTAGAAGCAATACTGGGCCGCTATATATGAAACAAGTTGGAACAAAAACAGTTTGATTGTGACAAACAAGATATGTAGACAACAAAGATTAAATATCACAAGTTTCAAATAGGTTAAAAGTGAAAATAGCAGGCTTCGCATGTAATTCCAAAATGATAACTGAAGACCCAATTGATATAGACCTGTGAAAATATTAGAACTCTGGAATCTCGTTCCTTCAGTTTAGGCAACAGCTTATCTAACAGGACCATTTTTCCTGCAAAAACAACTATATGTTCAGAAAGCAAGGAATTATCACTATAGTAAAATTATCATACTTCAACTGAGGTAAAAATACCTCAAAAGAATTTGGAGTTACCTGCATTTGTAATAAGATGTTCTCCAGTTGTATAAGGTGGCCCAGGTTCTGCACCTTGGAATAGATATGGATGATTGCAACATTTTCGCAATTGCATAGCAATGTTCAAAAGACGCTTGCGCTCCCCTCCAGCATTAATGACCTCCAAATCTTTTTGAAGCAAAGCCCGGTAATAATGCTTTTGCATTTGCGACATTCCTACCTTGAGTATAGTTTCTTTTTTTGGTGGCAAACCCTTTTCAACATCAGATTTCAATCTTCTCAGAAGAAATGGGCGAAGAACCTGTAAGTGAAGAAATGCTCCCACGCTTACAAATACATAGATCAGGAGTAGCATAATCTTGATTTGTCATTATGGATATATGAAAACACACCTTGTGAAGTTGTTGAACAACCTCTTGCTGATCATTGTCTCCAGATATTTGGAACCATTCATCAAAAGTTTCAGAAGAACTAAAAATCTCAGGAAGCAGAAAATTAAGAAGAGCCCAAAGCTCATGCAGATTGTTCTGCACAAAGGAACAATTGCTAGTCATATATCAGATTTATTGAACTAATGTTTTGAACATTAATCCATACAATTCCTTTTAGTCACAAGTATTACACTATCCCAATAATTTAGAAAATAATGAAAACCATCATACAATTTTATTTTAATGATAGTTAACATCTATCTTTCTGGATATATTACAAATGCAATAAACATCTGCATATTTCAGTTTTAATAAATACATAAAATATTAACAAGAGTTAAAGTAACAAAAATGAATGTCTAAAGTTTATGCACCAAACAATGCAAACTAGATTAAAAAGATTGGAAGATGAAAGAAAAACAATGTGTAGAAAGAAAAGAAGCAATTCGAAATATGAACCAATATATTCTTAAAAAATGACTTAATTGATTTACATATTACTAGTGATTTAGTCTTATAGAAGAATAAGATCCATGCGCTCAATCCCAAATAATTGGGACAAACATGGATTGATGATGATAATAATGACAATCACCAAGCTTTAAGGAATCCCTCTCACTATACTAAGCCAAAAGAAAAGAATTGATTACCTGAAGTGGTGTTCCAGTGATAAGAAGGCGGTAATTAGTATTATAAAGTCTCATTGTTTTAGAAAGAAGAGAATTTTCATTCTTTATCCGATGAGCTTCATCAATGATCACATAGCGCCAACTAAACCGTCTTAAAGCGTTCTTTTCTTTGATAGCCATTTCAAAACTAGTTACGCACACATCAAACTTCCCAGCCACCAACAAATTTTCACGAATATGTCTCTGTCAAATCGCACAAACAAATTAAAAAATATACCCACACAGTTTCTTGCAGATAGAAAATGAAATGACATCTGCAGAAATTAGAGAAACATGTTTAGGCGATTGACTGACTCTTTCTTCAGGATCCCCAAGAAATTTTACAGGGCACAGAACAGGACAGAATCGCCGAATTTCCCTCATCCAGTTGCCGAGAGTAGATTTTGGTGCTACCACCATGTGAGGACCAGTTATTCCTCTACATTCATGCAAATAGCCAAGTAGAGAGATGGTTTGCAATGTCTTTCCAAGACCCTAACAAGAGGAATATAGATTGTTGGCTATATCCTTTCAATATAAAAACAAAGCAAATGCTCCAAAATAAGTGGATATAAACTAAGATCAAGATTTAATAAAGATTATAAAATCTTTCCTTTGCAGTACCATTTCATCAGCTAGAATTCCATTAATTCCATTTTCATACAATCTTATTAGCCAATTCAATCCAGCAAGCTGATAATCTCTCATTTTTCCTTGTATACCTGCAGAAGTAGATGAAGAATGAACATATCAAAATTTACATGGTATGCTAATCAGTAAAAATAACCGATTAAATAAACTAAAAATCTGGCATATTAGAAATGGATGCTTTCATCAAATACTATTGGTAGGTTTAAGTCAACCATATCTTGTGCCTCAGACAATAGACTATCAATATAGCCAATAACTGAATTGTTTTATGTTCATGAAATAGCAAAATAAATAATACAAATAATTATAGTAGATTTAATTAGATTAATCATACTATCAGCGATTTCATATAACAATTATTGCTGTTGTTGCTGTTATTATTATTTTTATTATTACTATGACTACATTTAAAATATCATATTGTTGTTGTTTTTATCTAATAACATAATATTTTAAAATCTCAAATATTATCATATTTTGTTATTATAGAATAAATAACTAAAAGATATATTAAAAAGCTATTGCCTTTATTATATAAAGTAATAAAATTAAATTAATATTATTATTATATATATATATATAAGTAATAAAATAACAAGAATGACAACATGGACTTAATAAGAAAAAGATCTCAGCAGAACAAAAATCTTACAAGATGGCTGTGTAACCAAACGGGTTCCTCCAGCACCTGAAAGAGCATCCTCTTCCTCCTTAAGGTACTCTTCATCTTCTTCTTCCTCTGTTATTTTAGATGCATGGCGCCCCCTGAAAAGTAGGGAACTAATTACAACTTTTTTACAAGACAAACAAATTATGAAGATGGGAAATCTACTCGGAAAAGAGTTAAGTTTAAATATATTCCATAATAGCAAAATCCAATAACAAGTTAAGCTAATATGGGATTCAATTGGGATTCCACAAGTAAATTTGAATACATATTCAAGACCAAATTCAGCAGCTTTAACAAAATGTTATGCAGTTTCTATATTGCTCAAGATAAATAGGTATTATGGCCACTAAAGCCAATCATATTCAGGATCTAGTTTAGGTAATTAATTTTCATTCCACAGTTCAAAAAGCTATAGTCACAAGAGGCCACATATGAATTTTAGCTTAAGTTTGCAGGCATATAACTCAACTGGTATTGAGAGCTAATTCTTCATTTTAATCTAATTTTTGCATCAGAAATCACAGAAATACAAAATTAATGCTAAAAACCTTTCTGATTAAATAATAATCAAACAGATTGCATAGTTCATATTTGGGTAGTAGGAGCGCTAAGGATTTCTTCAGACCATTAAATACCATGAACAGCACTAGCTATGTAACAAGATTTGAGATCATGAGAACTTTTAAGCTGCCTAAGAGCAACCATATAAACAGAATTCTGTTAGCTTTCAAATTTTTAAAAAAACCTAGATATAAGGCAGCTATGATTTCACAAAATGAGGGGAGAAAAAAGTAAACTTCCTGTATCATTACAAATTCACAAGGCAGTGTTGCATATGTCCATAGTTTTTTATCTCATAAATAGTAGGGGAAATAAACAATTTAAATATAGTTAGATAGATCATGAGAGCAGTTATAATCAAAAGCTGTTTGTGAAAGCTTCAGAATTTTGTTAATAACAAAGCATAGGTAGAACCATAGAAGAACCAATTGAAATGAAAATGTGCTAGCTCTTAATCTTAGTTAAACAAGTGTAACAAATTGTGCACTTGTAAGCATGATTGTAATATATATATATATATATATATATGAAAATTTTCTAACGAATGGTTGATAAATTTAAGTCTTCTTACATAAAGAATAATGATACATATATCAATCAAAACTTGATTGTTGCTAAAGTCTGACAATAAATCTTAAGGTTTATAGTTAGCATTAAGTCCAACATGGTAAATTGTTAGCCAATAGAATAACAAACAGCAGCAGCAGCCATTAACTTAAGTTGACATAAAAGCAAAATTAGGCAAACCATTGAAGGTGAACAGATAGTCCAATTAACCCACATAGTTTTCTTGAAACTAAAAATATAGCGTGCATTTGGAATGAAAAATCTAAATGCATAACCGCTAACCATTACTCCACTAGTCGGCTAAAATGGAAGAATCAAGAATGAATTTATAAGTCCATCACATGCACGTGTGAGAAAATGTGGAATGAGTGGAAGTGACCAATTTAAAATTTGTTTGAGCGTCAACAATTTAACAAGAAAATTTTTTCAATAAAACTAATATTAGTCAATCATGAACCCCCTAGAGCATGGAATCAAATAACTCAGCAATCCAAGGCAAACTAGATGGGAAGGATAAAAACTAGTCACAAGTACAGATACAACTAAATAAATTTCTAACTTATATTGTAGTTTGAATAGCAACTGAATATGATAATAAATCTCATAAACGTAATATAGCAAAAGGATGATATTCCTAAATTGGCTAGTGAAGAATGTATGTATTCCTTCTACTTCACTTCAACAACCTTGTCATGAAGAGTTTCAAAACTTGCAACCTACCTTCCTCTTGGCTTCTTTTCTGATGCAGATTGGGCACCCTTTGCAAAATGAGCAAAGATCTCAGTCTGTTGCAGCAAGTACTTCAAACGTCCTTTTCCTTTGTTGTTCTGGATAATATGTTAGGTGCTTAGATATCATAAAAGACAATGTGAAACAATGCACTGATTCATTGCAGTGGGGGAAAAGATCAACGTGTGGGAGAGCAGAAATACATGTGCATGTGAAAGATACATCAGCAAGGTTCCTTGACATGTTCCATGTGGTCCTTTTTTTTGTGAATTCGTACATGATAACATCATCAACATGAAGTCACATCTATTTCCAAAAAAATTGAACCACAAAAAAACATCCATATGAAACTAGAAGTAATTTGACAAGCAAATAATCTACAAATGGTGCGGTCAGTTTTTTTTGCAATTTAACATGCGACTGGGACATTCAAATTCAATTGCAAGGTTTTGACTAATAAAAGCAATAACATTCTTGTTTACCAAAAAAACACAGAAATATCACCAGCAACACATTTTTCCAAACCATAGCCTGGTAAACTAACTACAATTACCTTGAAAGACAATGTCACATTTCCATTTTCTTCATAGAGACATTCAAATTCAATGACAAGATTATAAATTTGCTGACTTACAAAAAGAATAACATTCTCAATTACCAAAAAAGCAGCAATATGCCTAGCAACTCATTTTTCCAGACCATAACTTGGTGCCTAACTATAAACCTTGAAAGGCAATGTTTTGTGTTTCCATTTCCTTCATTACTTTCTTAGATATAGTTATGTTATAAATATAATTTAATAATCTTTTTTAACTTGCTATCAGCATTTCTAATTTTGTTCATGGTACTGTGAAAGGCTTACAATTGAGGAAACCCTCATTTAAACAAGAAACTGTCTTTCTTCATTACTTGTGATACTATATCTTCTAGAAGATGGAACTTGAAAGAGAATCATGCCATGAGGTTGACCAAATATCGATCAATGATATATCAAGATGTAGTAGAAAGCAATCAATAGCTAGCATTATTATCTATAATAATTGTTTAAGAACAATAACCATGTCAGCATCAATAGCAGCATTTTGTGTATCAAGCATTTCTTGAATCTTCTGTTTTTTCTTCCGCTGCATCTCTCTTAATCTGGCTCTTTCACGCTTCCCAATTTCAGAATTTTCCTACAGAAATGTCAAGCAACTCAATATGATCCAAAGGAACTCCATCATCCTTGAGATAAAAGAACATGATGGCTTAGGTCATCATATATGGGGCATACTCACAATCCCATGAAGTGTGATAAAATAAAGGCATAGAAGAAAATTCAACCAAAACAAAACAAATTCCATTGAAATTCAGAAGGAAAAAAACAACTATATGGTAGCAATAATAATAAACCTAGCAAGCCTAATCTACTAGATTCCAAGTGTTAAAACATAGTTCAAGCTCGCCAGATCAGAAACATATAAACTGGACCAGCACCTCCAAAAGAAACAGAGGGATTCATTCAGTGACTCTGATTGCCCTCTGATCGACCAAAATAGTGTAAAGCTTGAAGAAGAGTTTTATACTCTATTAATCTCTCAGTCCCTCTAGTTGGATGAGGGCCAGATGACGACTGTATGTGCAGGTCTCCCGCATGCAACTCACACCATTCGGGTTGGCCTAACCCAGCATTCATTCAAAAATCCTGTAGTGAAATGGAGACTGCTCGACCTTAGAAGCTAATTCACATGTAGGCATGCCTGTTTACCGACTCTATTTATTCATTGATACATTGGCTCGCTCCCCCCCCCCCCCAAACCCCACCCTCTAATTCCAAGAATAAATGAGCTGCTCGCACCTTCAATTTCCTCCATCAATCAAAAACCTGGACGGACCTAGCTCTCCCTAAATCTTAAGAGAGATAAATAAAAAATAAAATCATTTCCTAAAAAACAATGTAAAAATAAGATCTTTTGCAACCCTAGCCTATTTAATAAATCTAAAGTGCTTGGGAGTAAAGCAATTTGTTGTAAACGGCAGGAAACCACATCAAGCGCATGAGAGAATGGCCAAAACTCAGATGTGTTTATCATTTTGCTTACAACGAGCACAGGTCCGTGATAAAATGCACTTGTCCATAGTAATGAGAAACCCGACGGTGGCACCGATCAGATTCCAACGCACAAGCAAGTAGCAACCAAACCTTACCTCCTCTCCATCCTCATCGCCATCGTCCTCGTCTTCCCTGGCGTCCTCTTCGCCGCTGTCATCCTTAGCCTCGTCGTCGTCGGGGCCAGCCGTTCTGGCGACCGCTTCGAGTTCCTCCTCGTCGATCTCCTCCTCGATGTTGGCTTCCGCTCCATTCCTGACCTCCTCCTCGGAGGCGATCGAGCCGTTCGATGGGGTTCCCTCGGAGGAACTGCCGGAATCGTAGGGTTTCGCCATCCCCAGAAGCGTGCGAAGGGTTTCGCCTTTCGAAATAAATCGATACGGAGAGACGGGAAAGCAGCTTCCCTGTTATTAAGTTAAGGGTGTCGTTATGTGATTCGGTCTGACCGTGGGAGGGCGAAACGTGCGGGACATGGCGCGTAACGGAATTCCCCAATTTGTGTTCCCTCCAAAACGCACCATTTTGCTTTACATGTTTATTTAATCTATTCTCTTGAATTTTTTTTTTATTTAAAAATCTCTAAAACCTGGTCTATATTATAACGGGGCAAAAAAAAAGAACCTTTTGTTAGAAAAAATCTCTTTATTTTAAAAAATCAATAGGACATTCAATCATTATTTTTTATACTGAAAATATTTATATTTCACTATTATTATAATGGCCAAAAATCACCCCTTATTTTTTGAATACGTTCCATTGTAATTTTTATCAAAATAACACTTTATTCTCATGTATAATAATTATCTAACTATTTTATACTATACTATTTATATTATTATCTCTCACTTATATTTTTCATCTAAATTATAAATCGAAGATAAATTATAACAACTACAAATCCATAGATAATACATAGTTATAACAATTATAAAATAACTAATATAACTAAATTTTCATACAGTTGTAATAATTATAGTTACAAAATCATAGTTAATATAATATGAAATCGTGAATATTAAGTAAATTTTAAAAGATCATAATTTTTAACTTAAGGTGAATCATGGGGACGTATAATATATCAAATTAAAACTCGTTCAGAAATCTATATTTGTTATCCAGTGTAATACATAATGGTCCCATAGTAAGCTCAAAAATTATCATTTAAAATATTTTTGAAGACTTCAAAAAAATTTAGTCCACTTTATTAAATTTATTTTGTATGCTATAGTAGTTATGAAATCGCAGCTACTAAAATTATTATAGTTATAATAATTACGAAATCATAACTACTATAATTATTATAGTTCTAACAGTTACGAAATCATAGCTATTATAATGCGTCTGATCAATTTAAGATTTAGGTGGAATATATAAATTAATAATAAAATAATATTAGATAATAATTATATAATTTTATCTTTTAATAAAAAATAAAAGTAAAACATTCTTTTATGATTTGAGAAAAATAGAAATGATCTTTTCATTTTTTGTCTTATTATAATAAT
>JBBUKS010041293.1:0-10571 GCA_038050645.1 Hedychium gardnerianum | reverse complement strand
TATTAAAATTATTATTTTTAATTTATTTAATATATTTTTATTTTAATTATATTTATAAATTATATCACTAATTTCATAAAAAAATATAATAAAATTGTTAATAAAACAAAATGTACGTTGATAATATATGTTAATAATTAAAATATTAATAAATTATTAATAAATTAAAATATACGTTGATAATTAAATTATGAATAAGATAAATAAAATATTTAAAGAAATATATTTTTTTGGTGTAATATAGTGTGGATGAGTTGGAGTTGAAATTATGTTTGATGTTGAAATTATATTATTTTAATGTAAAAATAATATCAAATTTAATGATGATGATTAAAAATGATTTACGTACTGTCGACTCAATGATCACTTAACTCGTAAGAAATCAATCTGACATAATCCAATCCCACAAGAGCCGACTTAAAAGGAACTGACCGACGCACATCCAACCTACTAAAAGAGCTCACGGCAAAATACATCAAGTAGTTAATTCATCTCTTGATACCGGATCAATATATTTTTATTTATGTAGTAGAATTTAGATCAAGGTAGTTTAGAATTAAAGTTGAGGTAATTTATGGAAATATATATTTATAATAGTCAAAAATAGTATTTTTTTATGATAATTCCCTTTATTATTTAGAAGTAGTATTAACATGTCGTGATATGGATTAGTAAAGGCAAAGGTTGGATCATAATAATGATTAAGGTGGACTCAAGTCGACCCACCTCCGCCATAGAATTAGATTCTAGTCACGGTCTACATATGTGTGCCTAAGTCATCATCCATCGACCTCCCGCCCGCCACGTTCACTTTACCAATTTCTCTACCGCACTCGAAACCCTAGTTTTCTCGCACGAGGCCTGCTGGGCTCGCTCCCGTTCCGCCGCTCTCTCTCGCCCTCACCCTGCAATAGATCGAGAAGAGTAGATCGATTTCTCTGCTAGATCGACAACGCATCAGCATGCTAATCGCGCCGAAGTTTCGAAGTCCACGAAGATAGCAGGTGCTCCTCCTTCTCTTCTCTTTCCCTCGCTCTATCAGCACTGCTATCTTTCTTCTTATTATTTTTCTTCATTTTTTTGTATTTTTTTCAATGTTTGATTTTCCCTTCTTTTTGTTCTCGTTGAAGTGAGGTTTAGCTGCGTATTTTTGTCCTGCTTCCTGTTTTTTTATCTATTATTTGGTACTTTTATATGGTCAATGCTGTAATTCGCAGGTGTTTTGTCGTTCTTCTCTTTTTGTTTTATATAAAACCACTCGTGCTGTTTTTCTGATTACTCTCGTCTTTAAATATGCTATGTATGTTCTTTTTTATACTTTCTTTGATTGACTGTAAGAAGAATCTACTGTTTTTTCAACTTAAGCAGGCTAAAAGCCTATGATAACGCCAGCAGTTACTTCATAGGTGACTTTTGATTTCTCTGCTGGCTGTACGATGGAGATCAAATGTTGTTATTTTTAGGATATGGAATATATTTTAGCAGGCTCTGCGTCTTATGGGTCTATTTTCATAAATATACTTGTCATGTTTCTTTGCTGTTCTTGTTTATACTCTCGCCACAGCTAGTCAATTAGGAAGCCTACCTGCTTTAGGTTTGGTTGACAATTGAGGCACTCTGATTGATTATTGAAAATTTGTATCCAAATCAAAGATTAGCATTTCCTTGTCACTTCTGTCATGGTCATTCCAATGCCATACTTATGATTAATGAGGTTTCAACATACCATCCTTAGCAACAATTTACAGGAAGTGCTGGTTTTATTGCACATGATAGTTGGACTGTTTCTTTGATGATACTTTTGCTTTGATTGCAAAAAGAAGTATCTCATTTTGTTTTATAGTTTTTCTCTATTTCTTTTGGATCTCCTAAATCCAAGTGCCTCTCATTTTCATCCTCATCAACGTGCCTTTTTCCCTGGTCAGAAGGATGATTAATCAACTGAAAGAGTTTCTTAGAGTTGATGGTTCTTGATTCACTGAAGTAATGCTGGGATGATCACATTTTGCAGTTATCCTTGCATCAAATAAGGTATGCTGTCGTATTCTTTGTTCCCATTTTTCTTTTATAAGTTGGACTCCTTTTGCTTGTTACAAGTATTCTTCTAGCTATAAGCTGTCTATGACACAGTTCTCTTGTGAATTTCCTTTTAGTTTGATGTCCACATTATCCTGTGACAATACAATGCATCTAATGAATAGTCTTTGTTTTCTAACATTATTGCATTCTTGTTGGAAGCCAATTGTTGCTGATGACACTATAAAACAGTTGTCTGTCTTGTGAATTATCATAAATTCTTATCTATTATTTTTTTTTATCAGAATCTAAATCATTATTTTAGGCTGCTAATACATATACCGCTTGACCTTCTGAGTGGGTTATATCCAATTCATGGAGGCAATCCCAAATTTTAGGTTTAATAAACATCTGCAAATTGCTAATTAACTAAGCCAATAAAAACGGGTACATATTAATTTAGTATGAGGAAGCTTGTTAATGTTGGAGCCCATAAACTTGCTAGAAAAGTTTGTAGCATGACTTGCTAGATATCGAATTTTCAAAATCAAACATTTGGAGTAAAAAGGGATTGGTTGATCGCCATGTAGATTTAATACACAATGCATATCCTTATCTCACCCCCTGGGTGCTTGGATAAGCATGTCTTTATTATCACTTTGGCATAAAGGTTTTTAAGATTTAATCTGACAAGTGTATTGCCCAATTCCTAATAACCTTTGCCTTCTAGTCGTCTACAATGAATGTGTCATAAAAAAATATGCTGTTAAAGCTATAGCTCAGGATGTATACACTACCATGATACTCTAATGCTAAAGATTTTATCTTTTTACTAGGTTGTTATGAATGAGTTCTTACCTAGTGAACTGTGAGGGTTCCAGATAATTAGGTCATGGGCCAAATGAGCGCTCAGAACTAAAGAAAATATGTTAAGAATGAAGGGGAACATTTACATTTTAAAATAAATATTAAATTTCATAATTATTTTTTAGATTATTAAGTTTTAAAAAATCCAAAAATTTGCAGAATAACCATTTAAATACACTATTCATATACCAAGCAATATCAAAATATTTTTTAGATAACAAATAGGATGAATTGTGCTTAGCACCATCAAAAACATTTGATGATATGCTAGATACCCCGTGGTTTTAAAATTGCATTAATAGCCTTGTGTTGTTCAGTCAACCAAAGGCTTATAAACATGACATTATCTTATAATTAAAATCAATAATGTCACTATGATGCGATTGAGTTTATTTGGTACACTTGATACGTTATCAATCATCTTTTCTACTGTAATTTTCCATTTACCATATAACCCATGATCCATCTCACCTTGCCCCAATTCTATGGTTCTACCTGCGCCTTCTATTGATGCCTTGTTGTTGATGTTGTTCACAATTATAATAAATGTCTCCATTCTTCATTTGGTTGGGTGTGGATTAAGTTGCAAAGGCAAGCATCATGAATAGGGAGAATGACCAAACCCTTCTGCAACTGCATTTGTGGTTTGTTAAAATAGCTAACAGTATTAGGATTGAATGGTCAGGAAGTCATGTATTAGTTGTATTAGATCGTTAGAATCGTTGAAATTTAAATAATTAATAAAATGTAAAAAATAGAAAAATAAAATAATTTTATATAACAAATGATGTTCAATCATGATAAGAATATATATATTTTTCATTAAATATCAAATTATCAATAGCTTATTACAATAATAAACAATAAAATTAATTAGATTAAATTATGTTATCGTGATATCATATATCAATAATATTGATTATTATTGTCATCAACTCGTCATCATGATTATTATGTTAATAAATATAAAGTTATAAAGTAATATTGCATTGTTGATATGTACAAAGGGATTTTTGAGGCGATTGCTGTTCAAAAAAGGCATTAAATTCTCTCTCAACAGACATAACCTCTCTCAATTGATATTTAGTGATAGGGATGGATGAGATGCTTGGTTTAGCTAGTGCCACGACAATAAGGCTAAATGGTCAATTTCATGAAAAGTCGAGTGGTGATAAGGCTAAACTATTTAAGCTGGGATTCAAGTCAGTTGCAGATACTATCTCCTTACTGTATTTTTTCACTTGAGTTCAAGTTGCGATCAATGTAAAAGCTGGCTAGATTAGCCGAGTGTTACTAAATTAACCTTATTTGACAAAATTTCAATCGATCCCATTTTTAACTCAATTTTACTAAATTTCAATTGATTCCTTTTATTTTCTAGTGTAGCCTAACTTATTTCTTGTTTTTTTTTTTGAATCTCTAGTTCTTAAACTTCTTCATCAATCTTTTTGAGATGATCAATTTCTTAGGAAAGATCGACCTTTATTACAATTATCCAACTCGGCAAACTCATTTGTATAGATTGATTTTGACAACAATGATCTTGATTAGTAGGTTCTTTGGTATCTTGCTTGCAAACTTGGCAGCTAATAGTGCTAAGTAGCTCCTTTGCATTTTGAGGAAGTGGGGGTCATGGAGGAGGTGATATCGTCCTCCCATGCCCTCTTCACTTTCATCTAAATCATTGATGTGTTGACTTAGTCCATCTACGTGCACCTGTTTGATGCCCTCCATGATCTTCTCAACTAAACATCACCAACATTTTTAGTTGATCAAGATGACCTGCGTTAGTCTAGATGATCTGCCATATTGAGTATCTTCTCGAGGTTATAAACTAGTTCATTGTTGTGAGCTATTGGCTTGGCTACTGAAAGTGCATATCAGTTGATCCAACATTGAACCATTGTTTCAAATGGGTTGTTTAAGTAGCTTAAGCAAATGATGTAGTTCTAGGTGGTGTTGGAGAGGATGATGAACTTCCAAGTTCGAGTGACTTGCGCCTTAGATTGGAATGGTTAGAAAAGTAATCCAATTGTAGTTGCTCTGCTTGGTTCTTTTCATATGCTTGATCAATCTCTATATGCTTCATCCTGCTATTGTATTCCCCTGCTTGGTTCTTTTCATATATATTGGTTTATCCTACAGTGGATGATACTTCTAAAGTATTGTGCAATTGGAAGTGTCCTGGTTTAGTTCCACTCCACAATAGTTAGCAAACATCTCCGTCAACTTCATCAAATTCTGATTAATTCTTTCTTATAGATTATTCTAGGTTCCCTGATCCATAGTTGTCAAAAGCACGAGGTGCAAAAAAGCGCTTGTCTTGGGGCTTAAAGCGCAAAGCGAAGCGCACACTTTACGGAAAAAAGCGCAATAAACAAAATATTTTCAAAAAACTAAAAACATAGCTAGGGGTTGAAATCCCTTAAAAAATAATAACATAGCTAGGAGATAAATAAATAAATAATTTATTATATATTTTTAAAATTAAAATAAATAAAATATATAATTAATTAGATAATTTTATTGGGGGTTTAATTAAGCCTCTTTAGATTATCCCTATCATAGTTAAGAGTTGATTAAGATAATCAAACTAAGTTTTAATTAAAAATAATCTTCGTTTTAATTAAAAAACTGCGAGGAAACCTCGGCCGACCATTGGGGTCGCATGACCACTCCGGCAAGGCTGCTGGGGTCGCGCGACCCCTCCGGTGCAGCCGCTGGGGTCGCACGACGCCTCAGGTGCGGCTGCTGGGGTCACGCGATCCTTCTGCGGCGATCGTGGGGGTTGCATGACACCTCCGGCTCGGCCATTGGGGTCGTGCAACCCCTTCGGCGCGGCCATTGGGGGCGCAAGATCCTTCTACGGCGATCGTGGGGGGTCGCGCGACGCCTCCGGCACGACCGGGGGTTCACGTGACTTAAAATAAAGAAGAGAGAAAGTTGACTTCTTTGAAGCGCACACCTTGCGCTTTAAAGCGAAGTGCAACGAGGCGCACGCTTTAGAGACCTCGTACGCTTCTGAGATCTCTGAAGCGCAGGGTTGGCACCTTGCGTCGCTTAAGCGAGCGAAGCGCTCGCTTTTGAAAACTATGCCTTGATCTTCTTTTTTTCAAGAAATTGGAAGATTTGCTTTGCTTTGATTCTCATGTTGACCATTACCCACCTTGAATTTACTACCATGATGAAATTTACTTACCTTTTTCCATTTAAACCTTTTCTTGAAATACAAATTTTACTGTAGCTCTTTCATTTAAGTTGCATTTCTGGCTAACGAAGTCACAGAAGTAGATACATTGCTTATAAAATTGACTTCTTTCTAACACATTTCATAGTATACCTTCTCAACTGGAATTGTTTGACCATTCATTGACTGACTCAAATCAGAGCCTAAGCAAGTTTGTCCCCCCATTTTGGCCTGCCAAAAAGAAAACTAGCAAATCAGATAGACCTTTGCCTTCCATGAGTAAATGATCAATTTACTCTTTGATTCATAATGTGCCATTATGCACTTCCATTGTTGTGCCCATCCAGTTCCATTGTTTAATAATCTGACATAAATAGTTAAGAGCATGCTATCTCAAATCCCTCTGACAAACACTTTGTTTTCTTCAATATGACAACTTTTTATACTTCACATCCATCTTGGAGGAAATGAAAGATACTGTCCATCAGTTTAACTATTTTTAGATTCTGTTTTTATGCTTATATATGGAACCACAAGAGAACTCTAGGTTTAACCATAGTAAAATCACTCAATTTTCCGATGATTTTGTTTTGCCTAATTTAAATGCTCACTCTTAAGCACATCATTCTAAATTATCCTTTTGTCTTTTTTCCTTCGTATCTGAGTAATTAGCAACTGACATAGTATTATTGTTATTTTGTTGAGAAGAATCAACGTTTAACAACTGATTTCCTAATTTCTTTTTTGCCATGATTGGTTGGGGATGGCACCCTTCTTTTGGGGAACCTCTCTGTTATGAAATATTACAGACAGATGCAAATCTGACAATTTTGTTTGAAACTAAATTATTAGACTACTGTACCATTATATATAACATATAATTCTTGTACTAAGAATACATAATGAAGAAGTTATTAAAACATCACACTTTGGTAATATAAGATTGTAGTATCCGATGCAATTGAGGAAATAAATAGTTGGTTTGATGCCTGCAAAGGAGGATAAAGTGATTTCATTTTACCAGAATGTCTCGAGGGCTGATGGAGCTGTCTTTTCTCCTTTGCAGGATTACTTAAGAGTGCAAAAAGCTATCCCTGCATTTTGGATTGTAGAGGATTTTCTAGCTAGCAAAGATCTAAAGAAAGTATTGCATAAACTCTTATGTTTACTTGCAAATTAAAGAAAGCTTGGAAGAGAAAAACCTAGCCTCAACCTCATTTTTGTTGGTGTCCGAAAGATCGGAAAAGAATTTTCTGTAGCAGCAGGGAAGACTGCTAGAATACGAGTGATCAACTCGCATTCCTGACTCAGCGTTCCTGACCCAAAGTTGTCTGTTTTTGGATCTTAATTTGGACCTCCTGTGGCTCTAGGATCGCTTTAAGGACAAATATTGCTGTAATTATGATTTATATTTGTGTTGATCAAACAGTTGACTGTAAATTGATCTGATGAATAATATACAAATGTCTTGTGCTTAACAAAGTTAAAAGCAAATTCTGCTGCTCTGTACCTTTCAGTTTGATAATAAAGTGGCAGACAAGTCCTGAAGCTATCTAAGGCACTTTTGAGGAATTTTAGGAATTCCTTTTGTTATTTGGATATATTGGGATTTGCGTCAAAATAAATTGTGTTGCTCGCTAGAGCTTCAATTCTGTATACTTGTGGTCATTCAGTTTGACCTGCGACTCGATTATTTTTTCTTTTGTACCTGCCACAGGCTGTCAAATTGATTCTCTCTCAACTTGATCCTTGATCCTAGATCCTAATATGGTGAAATTTTTGAAAAATATTGGCTATATCGTTATGGACCAAAAGCAAATACTGGTAATATCAGGGCTGTATGTATAATAATTTTCTGTTGACTAACATCATATGTATGTATTAAGGACGCTGTATGCCCTCACGGGATGAGCAGATGGTTATTGCATGAGGTTTTGCCACCAAGAAATCTAGAGGTCAATTTTTGGCAGCGCAATGTTTGTCAGATTCTTGTCCTCCCACATGCAATGATCACTGTTCAAAGACTAATAGTCATCCCTGATTTACCTCCCTTCTAGATAGTGAGGGGCCGCCGAGGTTACCGTTTCATCTTTTGCCACCAAGGACGCCGTAATTAATTGGATATTTCCCCTCATAATATGGTATTATAGATAGGTTCTCTCTACCTTCTCTCTGTTCCGTGAATGACATCATATTCTATTCCTCTTTTTGCCTAGCAATCACTGATGAATTTGCGAACACACTTTTTTGTGGGACAATTTCTTGCACACATGTTTGATCACCTTTTGCTCTTTTATTCTCATGTATGAGGTTCAACCTGTATCAGTTTTACTCTTGATAGTAAGTATTAATGTTACTGACGACTATCTTGAATGACATGATGACTTTTCATTGAAAGAGAATTTTGAATTTTTCTCTATATTTTAATGTTACAATGTGGTCCAATTCGTTCTTGGATCCCGCATTAATAGGAGTTTCGTGCACCAGACTGTCCTTTATTTTATTCTTTCTATATCGAAATTAGAACCTAGAACCTAAATTAGTGAATGATCTAGTGCAAAGGAAGGATCAATACTAGGTCCAATTTGTAGTATAATAACCTTCCACCAAGGCATCAAGAGCCACCTTTCATTGGATAATGTCATTGCATTTTACAGTCGGAAAATTCATGTAGGTGCTCTTAAACTCCAAAACACATGGCAAAAATTTAGAGGAACTGCACTGAAAAGAGAGCAATTTCAGATATAAAATGACTGAAAGTAGGGAAAATTGATTGTCCTATGAAACTAAATCTCATGTTCTTCCTTTTTATTTTATCAGTAACTTAGGCATTGTAGGTTCTGCCCAGTTTCCACCAGGCGTTAGCTAATCTAGGTGATCAGGTGAGAAACGGGAATTGTGATACTCCATATCTTACCAGGAAGAGAGCTAACACCACTCAATATGACACTCCGAGCAAAAACACATTAAGTAGTGTTTGTTCTAAGAGTGCAAATCCTTTCTGAAGCTTTCTAATGATTATCTGTTGCTATAAGAGTGTCGTGGTAAATCAAAAAACAAATTTCCCAGATTGGTATTTAACTCATACAAGATGCATGCGTTTTATACATGAATGTCTTTGACTCTTTTTTTTTTTTTGCACTTGCTATTGATTGAGGAATAAGATAATATCTGCTGTTGCCATGATTTCACAGTTATTTGCTGATAATCCTAAGTGCCTTTTAGTAGTTATTTAGATGAAAATTCTGGAAAAGATTGAAGTTCCATCGTAGTGGATTGTAGATCTTTTTGATGAAGTTTGTTAGCATGGCACTAGTTATGTTGGAGGAGATTGCTGTGTAGATTATGGTCTATGTTTAAGGGTTTGCTATATCTGATTACATGATGGAAGTTATGATTGCTATGTTATAACCATTGCTAAATTTGTGTTTATCTTGACTAGGAACTTAATATATCATTTTCATTTGTGCCACCTTGTTAACAATCAAAGTTTTTTTTTTAAAATTTATTTTTAGCTTCATTCCATTTATTTTTATTTAAACTTAAAAGGTTTTCAACCAAAGGGAAGAAATAGTCAGTGAACGGTTTTGCTGAACAAATGTTGACGTCCCAAAAAGTGCTAGTGGCAAGTTTGCTGCAAACAATTTCTGATCTATTTGTCCTTCATGGCTGGCTCCTAGATCCAAAATGATTATATCAATTTGGCCAACAATGATTGATCTGTACTCCTGATGATACATGGTCATTTGCATAGATGTTTTTCTCTACTCCAGTGTCTGTTGGCAGTGTAATTGCCTGTTTTCTAGGTTTGGTGGATTGATGTCTATCAGTTGACATTAATCTGCAACAACTAGTTGTATTGCTGAGAGTCTTTTCAGGGGATTATGGAACTATTAATATTTAGAATTGTGATTTAATTGGACTTGTAATTTTAAGTTGTGGATTGGTGCTTGTCAGTTGACATAATATAGTTGCTGCATTAATCTACAGAGAATAGTATCCCAAAGAGTGGCTTTAGCTATTCTGGAACTATAAACGAGATTCTTAAGATGCTTATCGTGTTTAGTTGAGATAGCCTAGAAAATTAGGAATGCGCATCATTTCTTCTTTGTACTTATAATCTTTGACAATAAATGAAATAACAAAACACTTTTTGTGCCCTACTTTGAAATTTTAAGATTTATAATTTTGATGCTACAATCTGTTGACTGGAAATTGATTTACCTTGGTACACAAAAACTTAATTCTTTCTTGCTAGATGTGTGAAGAAAAATTGAACAAGATTTTATTGTTAAACTTCCCGAATTTTGCTAGAACAATATGCAAATAACCGAATAGGTAAGTTGGCTTGTCAGAGCAGATCACTTTGGTTAGAAATACCATCATGACGTTGCATGATTTCACATTGGTGTGCACACACACTATTAGCCCATTACCTTTAGGCTTGTAGTTCTGAATGTGGGGAAGAGAAAAAGAAAGGTTGTAAGTTTGTAAGGGTAAA
>JBBUKS010041283.1:0-10572 GCA_038050645.1 Hedychium gardnerianum | reverse complement strand
CCTTACGGGGAACATCCTAGCATTAGCATTATAGTGTAATTGATCCATTCATTGAAATTTGCCATAGTTTAACGCTGACTGGCAACCTAACGCAACCCTCCTCCTTTATCCGGGCTTGGGACCGGCCATGACTAGTTCGTCATGAATAATAGATTCAAATATCATAAAATTTACTTGTAAATAGAAAATATCGTAAATAATTTCTATCTGTCCAAGTCCATCAATGTTATATGTTCTATAACTTTTCTTTCTTTAGTTGTTGCCTAAGTTTGTGTAGTCAACTATGTTAATCTTATCCCTCTATTGAGATCTATGTGTAGCTATATTCTCTCAATATTCAAATTAACTAATTAATTTTCCTATACAACATATATAGTTATTTTAGATCTCCATGCATCCTTTACATCTTCCATTTTAATTTATTCAACTTGTTCAAGTATATCTTTATTACCTTTGAACGTGTCCATGCCTCCATACCATTCCAACTTATTCTCTTTCATTTTATCACCTATTGTAGGTACACCTAATTATTTCAACTTAATGCTTTTTTCTATTTTATTCTTTTTAGTAATCCTCATATCCATCTTGATAATCTCATTTATATTGGATTATTCTTTTAATACATGTTTCCTAACAATCCAATACTAGTCCATAAAATATGGTTGGTCATAGTGCAATCTTGTAGAACTATTCATTTGTCCAAATATAAGAGGTTTGCAATGGTTCCACAACTATAAGCTCCTCTTTATATCAACTGTCCACTTTTCCCTATTAATGATATATTTATTAGTATCTCCTTCTTGGCGAATGATACACCTAAAATATTTAAAACATAGAAATTTTTATCCATCCAACTCAATTGTGCTCTAAATCATTTCTTATTATTGCAACTATATTTCACATATTTAATTTTAGTTCATCTTGAAACTACTAATTTCTAAAATTTTCCTCCACAATTCAACATTCGACTTTCAACTATTACACTTTAATTGTTGAAGATACATATTTATATTCAATCTACTTAAGGTTAACGTTATAGTCTCAAAATCTCTTGTTTTGTGATGATTTTGAATAAAATCTCATCAAATTTCAAAATAACACCTACCAAGATGAGACTAATAATTGAATCTAGTTTCTAATGTATGAATTAAAAAAATTTATCTGCTTCTTCTTCATTATCATCATTAAGCCATTTGTAAGTTAATGATTTAAGATTCACTACATGAATTTTATCCCTTCATTAAGCATAATGAATTATTATATTACTACTCATATTCAAATTAATTAAATCATTTTTATTACATTGACTAATAAAATTTAACTCTTTTAACCATACAATCTCTTGGTCACCTTCAAATATGGTTTTCCCATCTCAATATATATATATTTTCATTTCTAGTAACTCAATGCATGCATCATACTATTCTTATTCCTACTACATTATTTTTTATTATTATTGTTCTATCCTGCCTAGCATTTGTTTCATAGCATATGATGTATCATATGGTCTTATAAAAATTTCCTTTAGTTTTTGACAATTCATTCTTTGTCTTATCAATGATGTCTTTTTTAATATCCCTTGTTAAATAATTGTTCAAGATGTCTAAAACTTTCACTTACAATGAAGTCTTTTCCATCAATCCTAACTATTCCATAAATCTTTTCTTATTGTTTAAATTACATTTCACATTTAATTTTAATTCTACTTATCTTAAAATCCATAAGTTTTTTAAAGTTTTCCTCTGTAATTAATCTTTGAATTTGATTTAATTATACTCGTATTAGTTAACACAATATTGCCATTAAATAACATATATTAAATTGTTAGGTTATCTAGTATTAGTGGAAATAAGATAGGGAGCATAGGGTTGGCCCTTGATCTAAACTTATAACCATTGGAAAATCATTTGTCACACTTACAATAGTTCTAGTACTGGTAACAAAATTTATCATACTTATCTTTTATCACATTATAATGATACATACTCATAACTAAATGTTGATGAGACAACAATTATATGAAATTTAGTAGTTGACTTTTTTACATAACAATGTACTCTTCTTGATGTCAATTTTATATTAAGATCCACCATATTAATTTTCTAGTAACTCTTATATATTATTTTTCCAAGTATGAAAATGTTGGGCAAAGTTTTCTTCTTTTCTCGATATTTATCCTTTAGTTTCATATTGAATAAACAACAAATATGGTTGATTTTATGAGTATAAAATGAAACAAAATATATTTGTAGACAGTAGTAATCTATTAAACTCATTGCAATACTATATTAATAATTTATTTAGCTTGCTGATACAAGCATATATATAAGACGTACGACTTTTTACCGAATCGTGTAGGTAAGTTTGTCTATTATCCAAATCACGTACCCAATTTTGAAAATGACCAAATCACGTTCCTGCTCTCAATATATTGTGCTAAATTGATGGTTGATGCATGTATATAATTAGGAGAACTAGACGAACACATAGGACTTGGTTTCATTTCATTCCGAGCTCTCTAAGTCCATGTTTTGGTTTAACCGGCTGATGGACCTAGAGAGCTCAGAATGAAATGAGCTAAGTCCTATGTGTTCATCTAGTTCTCCTGCTTAATCGATTCGTTCTGTTTCTGCGATAATCAATAGAGATGTTTAAAAAAAATTCAAACGATCACTCAATATATCGTGCTAAATTGATGTTTGAGGGCATGAATATAATCAGGAGAACTAGAAGAACACATAGGACTTGGTTCATTTCATTTCGAGCTCTCTAGGTCCTCAAACATCAATTTGGCATGATATATTGAGTGCAGTGATTGTTTGAATTTTTTTGTTCATTATTGTAGAAACATGCCGAATCGATTCGAGGAGGGGTAAAATTGGTATGAGGTACGTGATTTGGTCATTTTCAAAGTTGGGTACGTGATTTGGGTAATAGACAAACTTACCTACGCGGTTCGGTAAAAAGCCGAATTTGAGAAGGGAATAAAATACTAGTTAGGTAAAAATTGAATCAAAGAAGATTTTGAAGAAGTTTCTCAACTTGAGAAAAATGTTAAAGAGTGAAGGAAGTTGTTAATCATTGTAAGAAAACATAGAATATAAAATCTGGATGAAACACTGTTCTTTTGTTAAAATTCATACAGTTTGAGAGTAGACTATTAAAGAGTTAGGTAGAAGATTGTGTCAAGAGAATTTGGTAGAAGTCTCTTAACTATGGAAAATGTTAAAGAGTGAAGAAGGATGTTAATCATTGTAAGAAACTTGAAATCTAGAATCCGGATGAAACACCCTATAAATGAGAACTTTAGTGTTCTTTTATTAGAATTCATAGAGTTTGAGACAAGACTATTTAGGTTTTTCTTGATTTTAGCAAGTTGGTAGTAAACAAAATAAGAAGGTAGCTTTTCTTGGCGAAATCCTATGAAAACATATGAATTTGAAAATAAAATTATTATAGTTCTTTGCTAAAAGGTTATATAGATATATATAATATTAGTTAAGGACTTCTTAGAAATTTGAACCATAGAACACAAGGACTAAAATTATGAGTTTTAAAAAATGAGTGAACATATTTAAGCTAGACAGATTAACCTTTGGAGGATTTTATTGCTTTTGAGTCCATTTTGCACATCAACTCGTCATTTTAATGTCAAACCAAGGTTCACAATCTCGAAATTTCGATCTTTGAATGAGACTATATTGATTCGGTATTGTGCCTATGTTCCGATGTATAATGTCATTAATGGATTAGAATTGAAGAAGGAAGGAGATGAAGCATAGAAAGGAGACATTGTTTGTGTCAAGCATGGTTTTAAATATTGTACTATGCGGACAAAAGAGTCAAAACATATCATTTTGTAAATTACTAAAACTCGATATCACTCAGCATAGACAATTTCTCCTTTTATTTCATTTTCTTCCTCCTCTAACCTCCAATCTATCATCGATACTATGCATTCGAGCGTCGGCACAATACTAGAACATCTTTTCAGTTAAAGATCAAAACTACGGCATGGTTCGAGATTTTGAATCTTGGTGTCGAGTGATGTCGAGTTTCAGTGATTTATCATAACTCGGCCATTTTGCACGGCATAGTACAAGATTTCAAATCATGTGCCAAACATCATGATTTACTATGTTATTTAAGTGGAAGACCTTCTCTTGTTTGTAAATAATATCCCACGGGTGTGGTGTAGTGATAAAACACTTCGAGGAATAATAAAGGACCAGAGTTTAAATCCTAAATGGAGATGAATATCTTGGAGGTCGGCTTTTGAGTGTGCATAAGCTGTGCTCCAGATTTATCCGGTAGTCAAAATGGGGGGAGGAGGCCGTCTACCTCCAGGATTAGTCGGGCGAAGTCTGGACACTTTGATTGCCAAAATAATAATAATAATAATATACAAGGGACCATCCAAATTCTGTATACTTGTAATTCTGTGCAGTATGTTTTGACCTCTTCTTGTCTTCAACTTTCATACAATTGGAACCTTGTCTTTTCTGGGAATTAATTTTAATTGTACATGCATGATAAATTGGAATATTCTTTTTTATTGGCTGTAGCATGTTGCATCTTGAATAGTTTGGACCATCGTAAAGTTTTTGCTTACCTGTGAAAAATGTAAAATTAAGATCAAGAGATATTCTGGAACAAAGAGTACTAAATCGTTCAATGGTCCTTCTAGGAATTGTCTTAAGGCTTACCATCCTGATTGTTTAGATAAGGATCCGATCTTCTTGGAGAGTGATGAATGCTGGACATGTGGTAAATATCTAAAACCCTGTTCCTATACATCTTTTCTATCAGTTGCTGTTTGCAAGTTTCTTATGCTAGGAACCGATACATAGTATTTACTTCTTGTTTGGACCAACATCTTACTGTATAATTGTTTTGAAGTTGGAGCACAAAGCTTCTAGTTGATGAGTAAAAATTTAGCAAATAAACCTGTGGTGAATTTTGAAGGCGATAATAGCGCCACCTAATTGAAACATTTTGTGCCAAAAGTTGGAAAATTGTACTTCTTTATCAAGTTCAATGGGAAGAGAAATCCATGCTATCACCAGGTTATTAGAAAATAATCTCTCTCGAGAGTTACTAAACTTGAGGAAACTGATACAGTTAGTCCATGGCATTTTCATGGAAAAGTACATTGCATTTTATGTCATGCCTCTAAGATCTTGTCATAGAGTGTGATCCTATGTGCAACTAGTGTGGTTGCTTGAGTAGAGGCATCAATGGGCCACCTAGGCTGCTCCCTCTCCTCAGCATAAAAGAAACAAAAAAAAAAGTCAAATAGATTTTGGAACGTTCTTCATTAATAAAAGAAGTACTAAAAAATAAAGTTTTGTATAGACTCCTCTTGGATCCTAAATATCAGAAAACAAAAGAAAAATGCGCAAAAGCATTTCTACACGCTTTGTTAATGAACAAGGGTGAACATATCTCCTTAATTGATAGACTTGCACTCATGTGGCTCTTGAATCAAGCATTTAAGGAGATGATTGGAGGTCGAGCAAGCAGTTAAAGTACTCTAAAAGCCAAGAAGTAATAGAATGAGATTAGGCATTTATAACTTGAGGTAGTGAGAGTGCTTAACTAAATCGCTTTACTCAACTTGAGTTTTATCTAGTTCAAACTGAGCTTCATGAACTACATGTGATGGATGACTAAGTAGAAATTTACGTGACACGTTGCTATAATTCACATATCTGAGCCTCTTATACAGGTGCACTTTCTTCCTTACCCACTTTTACACCCTCTATGCCCTGGCAGTCTCTATCACCTCCATAAGATCTTCTTGATTGTGGTCGAACTGAAAAGATCATCTCATATAGGCTCAATGTGTCACGCCGTTAATGATGTCTAATGCACACTCTAAGGTTGGATTGACTAACAATGATACAAAGTAGTTGGGTCAACCAATCTAGTAAAGTTTGTTCAACCAACTTTTCTCACTGGCAAAGTGTGTTGATGATTCTTGGAGAGTTTGTGTCAACTAAATTGGGCCTTGGCAACACTACGAGGTTATAACAACTTATACACCTCCATTACACTTTAATTAAGCTACACAACCAAGAAATAAGAAGAATTTGGAAGACTATGTATGGTATGGCTGGCTAGAGAGGGTGAATAGATGATGCTTAATTCTTGATGAATCCTTTCGCAAACACATTAAAATACAAGGGTTACTAACAAAGTGAATATATGTAACATTGTATTGTGGTAGCTAAAGCAACATAAAATGCACATGCAAAAGCGTAAACAATAAATGCAATGCTAACATGAAAGTGTAACGTGGTTTGGAGGTCTGCTGCTACTCTATTCTAGACCTACTATTAGTACACCTTAAAATGAGACAAGGAGATAATCTTCTACAACTACATTTAAGTTTTGATTATCATGCTTCACTTTGGTTTGACATAGCTGTCTTCGCTGATACAATCTATGTGACAGATTGGCATTATTGCTGTATTTGTAAGAGAGCAGCTGCTATCCAATGTTATTGCTGCCCAAGGTCAGTATGTGGCACCAACTCATGTATAAAGGAAGCTGTTTTTGTGCAAGTTAAAAAAAAGGCAAAGGGTTTCTGTAGTCACTGTTTGAAGCTAGCAATTTTAATTGAAGAAAATAAGGATGTTGATTCAGATGGGGTATGCTCTGTATAAATCTCTTAATAGATAATGCATGAATTTCTTTGGTATTAAGTTGTTGCATTTATGCAGTCATAGTTGATTTTATATGGATTTAAAATCTTTATTAGAAACATTTATGTATCTTTTCAACATAGCTTTGAAATTCATGATTCTTTTGCCTCATATGCAATATCTCATTTAATGAAGACAAAGAGCTGGCAATGCAAGTAGTGTGATTTGATTTGTTGATATTTCTCTTTCCAATGGTGGGATATTGATGTTACGACGTGCTACTTTTTAATATTCTAAGTGAATATGTTCATATCGAGTTGAAAGCCATTTTCTCCAGGGAAAGGTAGACTTTGAAGATACCACTACATATGAGTTTTTGTTCAAGGATTATTGGGAAATCATCAAGGATCAGGAAAAATTGACACTTGTTGATCTTCAGACAGCAAATGCTCTTCTTAAAAGAGGTGAACATTGTCAGGCTGGATCAGATTCGGATGGACTTGAGGAGGTGGAATCTGACTTTGATGAGTTTAAAGACAATTTCAATAATGGGCTGGCAATTTTTGAGGATTTGAAAGGAACATCTGTTAGATCAAAGAAGCAGCAAAAGAGATCCAGGCCAAAGAAAAAGGAGTTTGTTGGTTGGGGTTCAGTAGAGCTGATTGGCTTTCTTGCATCTTTTGGTAAGGATACAAAAGAACCACTTACACAGTTGGATGCGTGTGAAATTGTAAAGGATTACATTCAAGAAAACAAACTTCATGATCCTAATGATAAGAAGAAAAAAAATGTTATATGTGATGAACGGCTGTACACTTTATTCAGAAAGAAGAAAGTGAAATTTCACAAAATATACGGCTTACTGGAAAGTCACTTTGCTTCAAGTGATAACTCAGACGATGAGTTGTCTTTTAGTTCGGAAGAGGGTGATGATGCATTTGGTAGGCATAAGAAACGGAGTACAGCCAATGATTACCAATTTGATACATCACATCTGAAGAATCAAAAGAGAAACCTTTCTGCATTGTATAAATCTCACTATGCCTCCATAGTTAGTGAGAACATCAATTTGGTTTATATGAGGCGATCTTTGATTGTAGAACTTCTTAAAGATCCTGATACCTTTGAAGCTAAAGTTTCTAGATGTTTTGTGAGAGTCAAACTTGATCCTAAATATTTCTATTCTCTGCCTGAAAAGATGTACAAGCTCGGGCAGGTTTCAGGTTAGCCCTTTTTTCATGCATTTCAATTTTTAAATGGCATTTTTGTCCTTTTCTATATTGAGCAATGTTGTTAGCTCTAACCTTTGAACAACTGAACTGGCAGTGAGGCAACAATGTTTTTTGTCATGTAGTATTAGGAAATTTCAGATAGTTTTCTTGCTTATGGGTGCAAAATATACTACTAACTATGCGGTGCATGGCTTGAAATTTCGAGCTCTGTTGGGCAGCACGGGTACAATTCGGTTAATTATTGGAACCCGATATAGTTGGCATGAATATCCACTCCTATGCTTCCCATGCCAAGTTCCATACCGTGTTGACACTTAGCACACTTCAACACAAGTCAAAATGTTTCAAGATGAGTTTAAATGAATTCAACTAATAACATCTGCACTAATTTTTGTTAGTTAACATGTCTTTTTACTTTGTTTCTCTGAAATTTTACTTCAAGAAAATATCTTATTGCTATAATCTTATTTTCAGAATGAAATAGCTTAAATGAAAGAAGATTAAAAGAGGAAAACTATGTAAATTCATCTCATTATGCTCAAATACACATTGAAGTGTGCGGACTAGAAGGTGACATGATATTGCACTGTCATTTTTAATTTAATTAACTATCAATTTTTAATTTTCTTACTTTTAAAGTTAAAAAAAAAATAAGTAGAAAGGGATTAGAAGAACAAAACTTAATTGAATATTTGAATTCATCTTAGCATCCACATCTTAGAAAATGTGGTAAAATTTTATTTAATTTGCTATCTAATTGCTAGTCTATTTTTAAAAGGAAATAAACCCAAGTATAAGGGGTTAAAAAAATAAAATCCACATGAATTCGTTTCAACATGGTTTGATGTATGTTAAGTGTCAACATATTATAGTACCAAAACTTTACCATTTTGTCCACGGATCAAAACCCTAAAAGGAAAGATACTTTAAACCTCGGGAGGGTGTTTAGACCTAAAAAGCTACATATTTTAATTTTAAATCCTTTCATTGATCTCAAGCTTGCTAAATCTCAAAAATGTGACAAGGGATGATATGAAACTGAAATGCAAACAATTTATGTTTCTGTTTGACAGGTGTTAAAAATGTCTCTCAAACATACAAGATAGGGGAAATGTCCACAACTATGGTTCTACGTGTATCCAATATGCACAAGGATGTTCCAATATATATGCTATCCGATGATGACTTTCAGGAGGTATGCACAATGGTATTAGAAACATGTTTTTTCAACAATACACATTCAATTCGTCACACTCTGTAATGTATACTAGTTGTCTATAAATGTCGTTTAAGGTTTGTTGGGCTAACCTTGAAGTCCATATGCATATTATAATAACTTTATTCTCCTAGGAATCTGGAAATGCTTATTTAAGAGTTGCATAATTCATTTGTAGGATGAATGTGAGGATCTATGCAAGTTAGCAAATAAAGGCGTTTTCTATAGGCCTACTGTTGTAAGTTCATTCCTCCAAGATTCCATTTTCTATAATGAAGTATTTCTCTATGCTCATTTCTGATATTTCGTACTGTGTTTCTCTAATTTTTCTTTTATGACGAAATATTTCTTAATATTCTTCTGATAATTGTTATTGTGCACTATAGAAGGTGTTAGTCAAAGGTTCTCAGTGTTCATTTTCTTAAAGAGGCTCAATCTTGTTTATGTCAGATGATGTTGTTATCGGTGTTGCATCCTTCTTATTTATGATGTTAAATATTTTGGGGAATGATTCTATGTATGCATACAAACTTAGCATTAGGATTATTTTTATACTAAGATCTAGTTTACTTCTAAAGGAGGCGACCAGAAAGAAATGGATTGGAAACAGTTTTTTTCTTTCTTTCTTGGAAAGCAATAGTTGGAAAATAGCCTTCACACGTGTTTGCCTGAAGGGAGGAAACGACAGAAGAAAGGAAGAGTGCTAGGGAAGGGAGAATAGGACAAAAGGGAGGAGAATATATGTATATTCTCCTAGGAAACGACAGAAGAAACATCATCATTATTCTGTCTACTTGAAAGGAGAGAATATATATATATATATAAACTTTGATTTTGTTGTTCTTGAGGGCTATATGATTATATTAATCCTTTTAACACAAGCCACACATGCACACCCGCCTACACCCACACAAAAGGGAAAATGGAATGGAAGGTATCTTCTAAAAATATTATAGTATGTACCAATTTATAATATAAATCTTCTCTCCCACCTTAGCCAACAAAAATACTAAAATTACGCTATCTATTCTTCTCCAATGAGATTCAATTTGCTTGCATAATCACATTATTCATAATTGGATCATTTATGGATATTGATGTTGTTTTATCATATTAAAATTTGGATCCTTACAGTCTTCCTCCTAAGTGAAAAAAGAACATTTCAAAATAATATTCAATTGTCATAGGGGTGTAATTTCCACTTATCAACAGGTACCCCACTTGATGATAGTGTGATGGGGACCGTTAAAACATCATATGAACAATAGAAAAATATAACAAAATAAAACCACATTAGGAATCAACATGTTGAGATCTTTGAGCAATTGTATGTACCAGATGAAACTAATTATAACCTTTTTCTACAGCACAATGAAAACTGTACAGTGTAAAGCATACAACAACAACAACAACCAAGCCTTATCCCACTATGTGGGGTCGGCTATATGGATCATTTTACGCCATTGGGCTCTATCCC
>JBBUKS010041264.1:0-10573 GCA_038050645.1 Hedychium gardnerianum | reverse complement strand
CTATTAGCGACTCTGAGCGTAATGCTGTCGGCATTCAATCATACATATACGAAGTGCCGCGAGTCCCCTTAGAGAAAGAACTTATAAGGATTTCTAGCAAAGGAAGGTAGCTAAAGTAACATTCAAAGAAGAACATTCAATAAAGGAACATTCGGAAACTCTGACTTTTCCTATTTCCTATAAGGAAGGTAGCCCGGGTTCCTTATTAATTTTCATTAAACCCGTTCGAATTGCATCCCTTTGTGGTAGTAGAAGTGCCAGAATTCGAGAAGTATAGCGGAACCACTTTTCCAGGACTCCACTGGTGATGTATTGCGGAAAGATGGCAGAAGTGGGCAACGATGACAAAGCTCTTTTCTTATACATTCCCTCACTTGTTACTAGCAGCTCTTCCTTTACACCCGAGAACAACCTATTCTTTTTCACAGCAAACCATGAAGAGTCGAAAGAGCAAACTGATTCAACAATCGCTATTCTTTAGCACCGTTAACCGTGCCATGAACAGCGCTCAGAGTCGATTCTGTAACAGGAAAAGTGAAGACCGCTACTGCTCTACGCCTTACTAAGAGCTATACCACAACTAACAATGTACTAGGACTGTCGCGTATCGGTTGAATGTCGCATATCTGCTGTATCTTCATTTATGTAACTACAGCGCATATCGGCTCCTTAGTCGCAGATCCGCTAATGGGACTAGAGTTCCAGTTTAGGAATCTCACGGGTTGAGGAATGATTTTTTGATCCAAATAAATCCTATTATGTGGGATGAAATTACTCTACTAGGGGCTTTAGCTAATAGATAGATATCTTTTATGCCAGCGAGGAAGAGATCTAGTTTGAGTGGCAGTTTTATTGGGACTTCTATTACATCTCGCCCAATGGCAGTTTTCACGGTAGGGGGCTCCATATAATATATATCTTTATTTATCCGGCTGGGGTATAGCTATAGATAAGATTCCGATAAGATATCCTGGGGTGTCACCGGGTGAATTTCTTGTTGTCTCTGCCAAGTCCAGGAATTTTTCTCTCTATAGGACCAGTGCCAGTTGGCGTGATAAGATAAGCGCTTTATAAGACCTCTAAGCCTGAGAGTTCTGTTCCATTTCGTAAGCGAGTGTTCAGTTTGAAGTACTTCCATTCGCCCCTCCAATTGCGGACTCCTTGTCAGAAGAGTTATCAAGCGCAAGGGAAAAGACTAGCAAGCCAATTGGTTGGTTTTCTAAATTCTCTTCTCATTGGATCCAGTTGGAATTGTAGTTATCTTTGCTGTTGTGCCAAGCGAGGGAGTTCTCAAAGAACTCTACCAATAATTAGGGTGCAGGCAAGTTTTATCTAATAGGATTCACTTTCTGTTGAAGTAGGTCAGAGAGTGAGCCCGTGTCCTCCTCGGGGAAAGGCAAGCCATCTAGTCTCAGTGGAAATAATACCCGTAATTAATAGACCCCCTAGTTGTAGAAGTAGTGGGATTGCAATTTGAATTTCATCCATTGGGAATTCCCTGCCATCTAGAGTAGAGTTGAAGTGCCTCTTATTCCCTTTACAAGTAGAAGTCCCTTCCTGTTCGAGGATTTACTCGAGTGTGTATATATCAGACTAGTGATCCAGTTCCATAGTCTAATCTATGTTCTTTTATTTGTATGGCTTACACCTAATGAGCAAGTCTGCTTTTAAGCATTAGATGAGTAAGCAAGGACTGTAGCTAACAAGATGTCGCATATAAGCTGTTTGGGGACATCTTCCTCTTCTGATTCAATGGCTATACTGCGGATTCTGTAAAAGCTGCAGATTAGTATGTAACATCTGCCCGTAGGTATCTTTACTATTGAATGATCCTTGCTTATCTCGTATATTGTATTGACTAGAGGCATATTCAATTGCAGTTTATTCTTTCGGGCATCTTAGTCAATCAGTTTCAAGCGTCGAAGGCAGTGGATATTTGGAGAATTTCATTGCCTTCCTTTCCCTTCAAAGAGGGCATTCTATTCCGAAAGTGCCACAACCTTCTTACTTACTATTGATTCAATGGCATTTTCTTCTTTTTTGCTTTGCCTAATCAGTGAAATCCGGTTGCCCAATTCCCCCCTCGCAGCTTGCATTAGTTGTCCTTCAAACAGTTCCTTCTCGAGCAGTAACAGCGGATTCGATAGCACATTGTGCAATTCCTCATCTGCATAGGGCATTCTCGCTAACAAAGGAGAGCGCTTCTAAGACCGTTGGGAAAAATGCAATAGAATTCGTTATTATTTTATTTTCATAGCTGAATCACTTCTCTTTCTGCTCTTGTTGAAGGAAGAACCACAGCTATCGTTGACATTGATGTTGGCATTGGCATTGAAGTAGGCCAATCCATCTGTTAAGTCAGCTGGTTCTAGGTCAAAAGCTAGTGTAAAAGATGTCTTTCTCGTCCTAAGCCCTTAAAGTGCTTCCGCCTTACCTGGAGTTGAAGTTAGCGTTGGAGGCCTTTGAGTTCCAGTCTCAGTAGTGGCATTCCCCTTGGCTTCACCCGGCCGATACGATATAAAAGTTTCAAAACATAGAAGCTAACCCGAAATTAAAGAAGGTCTGGAAAGGGCTATAAAGAATAGAATTCCTTCCTCCCTTTCTTCCCCTGTTCCGGAGATAGATATAGCCCTCTCGAAACCTAGCTGTTAGAGTTGCATTTTAAGATAATATGCAACTTCATCCCCGAATGGGTACTTCAACTCTTCTCCTCCAAGGTATAGAATAACTAAGGGTACTGGTCCTGCTCGCTTTGGTTCTGCTTCTGTGGTGACCAAGAAGCAGGAGCTTGAGCTCAACCAGCCATTGATAATGACTTTTGAGTTGTCCCCAATCGGGGTGGAACTCAATAAATTGTGTAAGTGAAGTGAAGGCGGATCGAGCTTATACTCTTTATTATCTTGTCTACACTGGGCCATAAGACAGGCAGGAGAGAATGTCATCAATAAGCCAGCAAATATCTGAGATCCTGTCCTCACTCATGAATGGACTCTTTCTGTCCGACCTTTTGGTATGTTAGCTGCCCCCTCCGCTTTGAAGTGCGCTCTCCGCTAATATGGTATCTCAGGCTGAAGCCGATCAGACGATTTTGCCCTTGTAAGATAGTCTTGCTAATAGAAGAGTGAAGGTTGTTGTACCGTCGCGATAGTCCATCCATTAATAAAAATCAGACCCAAACCTATCAAAAAGGAACGCACAATGAAGCTGACACTTGCTCCTTCTCACTTAGTCGTCGAGACACCAGCGGCCCTCCTCGATCTTCCTTAGAAAGAGCCACTGAGCCTACTTTCACTATATCAAAAATCGACAAAGATTTGGAACCTTTTAGTAACGAGCATTTTCGGGGATTAGCCCAGACTGCTCCCGAAAGAATACCTATGGTTAAAAAGAGAAACCCTATACTTATAATACGATAACCCCAGTCATCTAATTGTTGAATCAATTGACACACATTCTAGTTTTTGGCTTGCAATAAAGCTAGGGTCCTGATCAAGCAACTAGTAGCCCTATCTATCCTCTTCCAGGAAGGCTTCTCTTTCTCTTTCACTCATTTGAGACTGAAGGGCAGGGGTCAGATGAGATCAAAATTGAACTCAAAGCAAATAAGCGCATTCACTTTAACTATTCTTTAGTAAAAGCTAAGGTTAAATCAGTCTCAACTGAAGGGCAAGTCTCAGCTGAGAGAAGAATTTAAATGAAAGCTGATTACGTAGATGGCAGGGTAGCTTCATATAACCATTATACGTAGATGGCAGGTTAGCTTCCTAAAACCATTATCAGATAAAGAAGCAGGAAATTGAACCGGGGGAAGACTTTTCTGGTACTCATCTTACCCTGGAGTTGGATTAGTATCATCTTTCTCTGCTGCTGCTATCAGACGTTCTTGCAGTTCTTATACGCCCGACCGGAATATCATTCAGGTACAGAAGCTAGGTAATCAGTAGTTAAGAGTGCCCGTACTGATAAAGACGAATCAAAGCAATAGGCAGTACCGAAGATAGATCGTCGGGCCTTACTGTAAGGTATCTGGTGGTACAGTAGCTTCTTAAGCTGCTATCAGAGTTGAGTGGAGTTGGAACGGAAGCAGCTGATAATGATTCCATTAATTCTGCCCTAGCGGATGTCATAGCTTAAGCTGCGTTATGAGAATCGGTTCTTGCTGGTACGTCAGCAGATTACCTGTGAGTTGGCACTTTAGTATCAGATTGGGAGGAGAAGCATTTACCTGTTGTGGAATATCCTACTTAATCCATTGCTTGTGCCCAGGAAGGTGGAAAAGGAGAATCAAAAATAGCCATGCGGTTAGCGGTTAGAGTAAGATGATAGAATTAATTACATTACCTTATGGTGTATACTTACAGAGCTACGATAAAGAAGAAAGTAGCTTAAGACTATTCCCCTTATAGGCACGCTTCACAACTGCTATGATATTTTAGGGCTTCGGTACGGTATTGTCTTCCCTATAGCTTTCCTTAGATGCGGGCGGGCTGGAAGGCGACAATAGCAATAGAGTGGCCAAGCGTTGACAGAGAGGAATCAAGCAGAAAAGCAGACTGACCCGATTAGTAATATCAGACAAGGCAGAGATTTGATTAAATTATATTAATAAGAAAAGTAAGAAAAGCGAATACCTATTGTGGGATGTAGTACTCAATCTGATACCAGTACTTTCCGGGCTAAGGTAAAGTGCAAAAGCAGATTCTCCAAATGCCATTCCCCTACCTCTTTTAACTGCTGCTGCTATCAGATCAGAGGTTTCTGGTACGGAAGCGGATTAGCTGATATGGCAAGTTCCAGTGCAAGCGCTTGACAGGGCATTAGCTGTGCTTTGATTGCCAGGTTCGGTTGGAACGGACGCAGCTATTCATAGTGGCGTTATCACTGATGCTGTCCCGATACGAGTTGCAGCCCTACCCTACCTTCTAACTGCTTCTAAGGGCTTGGGATTAAAGGAGAAGAATTGGAATGCCCCGAGGGTCAACTTTCTCATTGATCTATCAGTACCGATGCACTAAGCGCAAAGGCATCTTTCCAACCTTCCCGGTAAACCTGATAAGAGCAAGTACCGCAGCTGTCCCGCCGCATGCATTTGACTTTCACTGTACCGAGAAAGGTAATTTAGGTAAGACTACTAAACTAGGGAAGGAAAAAGTCTCAGTTGGAACAGAAGCTGCTTATAGTGCCAATCGTAGGTAAGAGTCTGATGCCAGGTCCGCTAAACCTTCTCCTCTAATTACCGAATGGGGCCAAACTTTCATGGCTAAGGTAGAACTCTGAACTAAAGCTTCTTAAGATGCCACTACTGAAGCGGATTACCCGGTAGTGGGATTAGTAGCAGATTCAAAGTTTTCATTTCATTCTGTGCCCGACCCGGGACGGCAGCTGATTCCTAGGGAGTTGGAACTCCTGCTGCGTCAGGAGATAGCAATACCGATTGAAGCTTAGCAGATTCCTCTTTCTAAGAGGTAAACTCCCCTTCATTTCATTCTTTCTTTCCGGAAAAGCTGTTACGGGTTCAGGGCAAGTTGGAACTCAAACAGTACGAGTAGGCGGTGCGGTTACAAGTCCTGGGGATAAATGAAGTGAGTCTTTCTTTTTAGTCTGCCTTTCAAGAGAAGACCCTCAAGTTGCTAAATCTTAAAGTTTTCATTGATCTGCCTCTTCCTCCTTATGTGCCTTATTCTCATCTGGGGGGGAAGGGAAGTACCTTCCGGGCTTATGCCTGCCTCAATGCTTGCAAGCCCGAAGCTGTATTGATCAATAAATAAGAGCCACAGCAGCTCCATTCTTTAAGAAAGGACTGCTCGCTCGTCACTGAATGTAAGAGGTCTTTGTCTCACCATAGATGAACAAGCTCTCATCGGTACAGGATACTAATACACTAATAGTACAGGGTCAGACCAAGGGCTCGCGAACTCCTTGATGAAAAAAAGGGGGGGAATGCGCCCGAAAGCCCCCTTCTACTGCATCCAGTACTGGATAGGATGACACCCTATAGACCAGAAAGCTCCCGGATGATCTGATTCAATTCAATTGGCTTAGATTCTATAGCAGTTGATTCTGGGCAGGAATCTGCAGGTACTTTATCTAAGTAATTTATTTGGCATTTGTTTTGCAAACAAGCCTTTAGAATACCTTTTCCTTTGTACAGCTTTCCTTGCTCGAATACGAGAACAAAAAAAGGAGAGATTGAAGTAGCTAAGGTTTCTGCTATTCAACCGGGTAAGCAATGTACAGTTCGTAAGGACTAGTAAGAAGGGAATGCCATTGATTCCGTTGGAGGACTGCGTTTTGAGCCCTTTCTCGGGTTCCTAGCCCAAAGGGAAAGACAAGGCTGAGTTGCCCCTTCTACCATCTGAGGTGGAATACGGATCCTTCTTTGCTGAGTTTGTTCTATGGAATAGGCCCTCTTACTCTATCTCATGTCGGAGAAGATTATGTATGAATTGGAATACCCACGAACGTGTAAGAGGTAAGCTACTTAGTTGATTTGATTTAAGGTATCTCTTGATCGAAGGGTTCAAGCCGCTAAAGCGGAAACTGCTATCTCTTCGCCTGAAGCGTTGTGGATTGATTGTGGGGGATTTAGGCGTGTCACGCCAACCTTCTTCCAGTTCCTGGATAATCGTTCCCGGATAATGCTTGCCGCAGGGGCTAACCCTATCTTCGCGCATACTTCCTTGGTTGTCTGGGAGTTGAATCAGAAGCATCGAATGAAAGGTTCTTTCCAGGACCTCTGCTATTTCCCGCCATTCTTCTTCCTAGTGACCTAGGAGTTGGGTTCGTGACACGAATCTTTTCTTTCAGCTATTCAAGTAGCCCGGTCTGGTAAGTAAGGACTTTGCTCTCAGTAGAAGTAAAAAAGCCTTCAACAAGACCATCTGCTATTGAATCAGCTGCTGTTGCCGGGCGAGGTTCTATCTTTTCCTTGTAGTCCACGGGATTTGACTCTGGGGAAGCTCATTCCTTGGATGGATCAGAACTGATATGATACAAAGGATAGTCTCTGTAAGAAGGACCAAAGCGCACAAGCAAGACTGAAAGAACCTACTGATTCTTGCCAGTCATAACAACCAGAACGGGTTAGCCTTCGTTTGCCCCATTGGCGAAGTCATAAGTAGTGGTGAATCCGTGTCGCTACTAAAAGTGCTTTCCATAGTTCAATAGAGAAAAGAGAGAAGACCGGGTTCTCGAATCCCCTGCATGTGAGGGTGGCTTGATGTAAAAAAGAATCCCGAGGACAAAAGTGAATCAGAATAGGCTTTAAGGGAGAAGGAATCCCCAGCTATTGACTCAGCTACTATTGAAAACAATCCTAGGGCATTCAAAGAAGAGTACGAGTTAGCAGGGCCCTTGGGCTTCTTGGCCTAGCTTTTGGCGGAATAACCGCAGTAACCTTAAACTCCCCTAGCTGCATTACCGGTCTTAGCACTTTCCCTCTTTTCTCGCACGAGGCAAGCAAGGCCAGTCAGAGTGAATCGTCGAACAGGAGGAAGCGTGGCAGTATCGGTTGTTGTGCTCGAATCAATGGCTTCGAATGCAAGCTCTTTGAAAGGGAGCAGAGTGGTAACTGCACTGGTTCACTCTGAATGGAGGACTTTTGCAGCTATATCCGCCTACTTACTTTCTTTTTTCTCGATCGAAAGACCTGCTACCAGTGGAAAACAAGGCCAAGACTTTTTCAGCCATATGGAGATTTTCCCGGTTTTGAGTTTCATTTTGCATAGGACCTTCCTCAAATTTCCTTTGGAAAGGCGTCGAAGGAGTTAGCCCAAGGGGCAATCAGTAAACTCTTATATGAATTTGCTTTTAAGCTTATGAGAATCCCAGGCTGGGTTAAGGTAGTTCAGTGACTTCCGGGCTTAGCTCTTCATATGTTAAACTTATATTGTATTGAAGAAGCTGTTCTTGCTCGTCTTCTCTTTGCTCTTGTTGAGTAAGATGTGATTGCTCTAGTAGCACAGCAGTAGGAATAGTCTATATCACCGATAGGCCAGGCCAATTAGTTAGTGAAGTATGGCATCTTAGTAGTGGGAGTAGGAATAGTAGCATTGGATTAGTTAGAAAGAGTATCTTCTTTCTTGTTTAATAAGCTTAGTCTCACATTAGCAGATCGAAGTGCAAGAGCAGGGCCTGGTGCTAACGTAAGGGTTGATCAAGGTTGATTTTAGTTATCTCTCTTTCTTTACTTCAGTAATGGATAGAGATTCATGCCCTTTCGGGGAGCTTTAAAACTCCGAGTGAAAGTGAAGAAAGAATTAGATTCTCGATAGGCAGGCCCAGGAAGCCAACTTGAATAGGAAAAACAAGACAACACTTCCGGACGAAAACTCGTGATAGAAGGAAGCTCCCATACGGCTATAGCAAGCAAGTTTTTTCACGTTCATCACAATGGGCTCCCCCTGTTCCAATCGATGGTTTTGGGATTTTTTTGGCTAATAGTTACTGAGAAACCTTCTTTCAATCGTATGCCTGTGCTTGACACAGAACGCCAAGAAGTGGATTTCTTATTAGGAGAATTTCCAAGTCGAGTGACTGGGACCGCCCTTTCGAAAAGGGCTTTGCCATACCAGATCAATAGTCTCAACCAAAAGCCCTCTTTTACCATGTCCAGGAATCCACTTCTTTACTATAACTATACTATTTAAATAGAAACCCTGTTGGAATGCCTAGTTTCGTACCCAAGCCCAGCCCAGAGTCATAGATGGGATTACTGCCCTTGGCATGGGTTGATAAATAGGAAAAAAAGCCAAAAGCATGAAATTCTTCTTTTTTCCCTCGGCTGAACAATTACCTTAACTTCAAAAATCCCGGCTGCGCTAAACTCACGGCCCTATGCCTTGAAGTCTGATCTCTTTGGTAAGGCACCTCTTTTCAATTCAAAGAAGGAACGGATGCGGCTGACCAAGGTGAAGATATTCTCTTTGTCAGCCCGGAAAAGTTCGAAAAATGCTTATTCAGATGACCTGCTCTAGGGCAAGGGAAGAGCCGAAGCCCGCTCTCTCGATGATGAGTTGAAGAGATGTACGGCTCTCTCCCTTCCAAAATTTGTGTTTTTGCTGACTGAGCTTCAATCTCACCCTCTGTCTGATCAGCCGATTGTTGCACGCCTCTAGTTCTAGTATATCCTATATATATGCTATTTATGATATATGCGCAGAAAATCCGCACACACTCCTGAGAGATGGCAACTGAGCCGCAGCCCAAGAGGCTTTGAGGATAGCTCTCAGGAGGTCTTCGATCGCGCCGAAGCAAGAGCAAGAAAAAAGCGGAAAACTCACCCCCAGCGCTCGCCTACAGCCAAAGCATAAGGGCAGTGGGCACGGATACACTCATAAAGCAACAGACCTAACCGGAGAGCCAACTAGCCCTTGCGCGGCCAAGAGGAATGTGGCCACTGCATGCAGTTAAAGAGTTTGAACTTCCTGACTCTTCAAATAAGGTTAAAGGAGCTTAGCCCGGAACAAGAGGACGACTGCTTCGCCTAGAAACAGGAGTGGGTCGCCCAAAGGAGTAGAAAAAAGTCAGTGAAATTGAAGACCAGATGCCCTAAGGCCATAACAATTCTATTTCACAGCACGGCTAGACAGAGAAAATGACCAAGGACACGAAAAAATGACTAGTGCCCTATCGAAATGTCATGTATGCCGAGCCAGAGCTAATTCGGATAGTGAGGGAGTAATTCGAAAAACGGCAAACTGTGCTTACTCTTTAAGCAGTCCTCGGTAAAAGAAAGGTCCCGGCTGGAAAAAAGAGATCAAGATGGGAGCATCTCACTCAGCAGTGAGGATGATCTTACCAAGTCCTTACCTCATGCTTCACACAAAATAGAGATGAAAAAAAGAAGATCCGCCGTCTTGTCTTACTCTACTTGAATTTGACTAGGCATTGATTCCCATCTCGGTCAATCAATTGGCCCGCCTAGGCGAGGAGGAGCAGCTAACTACTTTCTACATAGCAGGATAGGGGACTTTAGCAAGTACTGCTGTGATCTTTGCCCGCAGTAGGATGATTCTCTATTGCCGCTTTCATGTGACCACGAATGGCTCTTGTTCTCAGACCGTGAATCCTATCCTCCTATATGGCGAGAATCCTTCTAACTCTTTTTCTTTTCAACAGCAGAGGCTTCTTGCCTTTTCAAAAATTCTTGCTTTCAACCGGTTTTGTACCTAGACTCCATTCCTAGCTGAAAGAACCTATTCGAGAACATCCTCATCTGGGTCCAATATCCGATTGGAGGAGAGAGTGGTACCGTACTAGCTTGAAAGCGGCTTTCCTATCCTTATGGAAATGCTTATTAAAATATGGTAACTCGGAATCACCAACCTAATATCCAAACTTCAGGACAGAATTTAAAAGAGGATTTTGCTCGCTCCGCAGTAACGAACTGATCAAGATGTGGTGTCCAGTCCACATTGGTACGGGATTTGCGATGCCATCTGTATGGTCTTGTGCTCTTTCCTCACATTGGGAGTGCTGCCCTGGAACGGCAAACCTCTAGATCTATCTCAGCACGTTGCTCACATTGCTTTGTCAAGGAAGCCGAGATCGATGTCGGATGATAAAAACGATG
>JBBUKS010041254.1:0-10574 GCA_038050645.1 Hedychium gardnerianum | reverse complement strand
GTCCCAATCCACTTCACAATTAAAACAACTTTTGATGCAACGGAGGACAAGAAGGATGATGAATTCTATGTTTTTGTTTTTCCTTCTTTTTCTCCCACTGGTTATTTGAAGTTTTATTAGCCGAATCAAATCATCTTTTTCTTGTCCTGCTCTTGCAATTGTGCATAATAATTTACCATATTTTTGTCGCCTTAAGGATGATAATTCTTTCTTCTTTTTCTCTTTCTCAAATTTTATTGAAACTTATAGCATTGTGAAGAACGAGCTCCTTCCCACGCTCCTTTTATTAATGTTAGGAGTGGCTCCCCATTTGGAGAACAACTCTTTTTTATTTTTATTTTTGAAAATAATATATAAAATATATTATCTATATATATAATATAAATTATAAATAAAAAATGAGATCCATAAATAAATTATTAGGATATTTTTTTAATAGTGAAGAGAAGAATGAATTTTTTTTACTTTATATGATATTGATGTAACATTATAGGAGTCATAAAAAATCTTACAATGACTCTTACAATTGAAGATACTCTTAATTTGCCATATTTTTAGACATTTTTTTTTTAATAATTGCTAAAGCTCGAACAACTTAGACCGTCCACTTGGTCTAATTAATCTAAATGACTCAATCAATGTTCTCCTAATAGGTTGACTCAACTGAGTCTTCAAATGGATAGCTCAACTGAGCAAAGTTATATTGGCTTGTCAAATTGTTTAGCTCACCTAGTTGATATAATCCTTCAGCTCATCCAACTTAGCTCAATTTACTCTTCCAATTAGCTCAAGAGTTTTTATCAATTTGAATAGTTCATCTGCTTTAATTTCAAATATACATGTAAAAATTATTTTGCTCATTTTTAAGGGTTGGAAAAATTATAAAATTAAACAAATAATAAATATTTTTAAGAGAATGGAAAAATATCAAGGATTATTAGGTAATTAAAATTCTGCAAGAACTAATATTTTAAATTTACTTCCTAGCAATTTTTTTTTAAATAATTATTTGATAAAAAATTAAAGCAAATTAAATAATTAGTTAAAAATACCGGTCTTTATCTAAGTTTCTCAATAAATTTTCTTCTAATTTTTCTTATAGTAAAAAATGGGTCTAAAAATATTAATCATTTGGATGAGTTTCTATTAGTGTTTTTTGATTTATCCTAGTGACCGATGAAAAATTTTCGTAGGATCGAATTGGTCACCCTAAGTTAAATATAATCTGATTAATTATTATTTTTTCAATAATTAAATTTTCTCCCAATAAATAGAGTTTTTTTTTTGTTTTTGTATTCGTTTTTTAAATTTGTGGACAAGGTAGTTAGTAGATGTCCACACTATTTTTCTTATTTAGACTCGCACAAAATTTGGAAGATCGTTGCTTCTTATGCTATCAACGTTTTCCCTGCATTTTGAAGAAAATTACTATAGTGGCTGGCAGTTCTAATTTACACTGTAATGTTATCCTTGTACCTGGAAAACTCACCCCCTCTCCATTATTTCATAATTATCATAATTAATCTCTGTTGATTTTGAGATGATTGACGAGAATATTTTACTTTTTGTCAAATTACACTGTAATATTCACTTCCTTCCAATAACCAACAACAACAACAATAAAAAAAAGAAAGTGAATGCATATTGACATTTTTTGTTTCTTTTCAATATTTTTGCTGAATGCCTGTATTCTTTGCTTTATAAAGTAATCTGAAGCCATTCACTTTTTGTGAGGAAAAGAAAAAGAGTGCATTAATCGCCACACAAATCAAAAAGACACCGTCTTTCTTTCGATGGTTTAAACTTTAAAGCTCGCTCCCTTTTTCCGGTACAAATGAATCCGCCATTAAAACCACTGTGCATTCTTTCATCGGCAATTTATGAAATCACGCATTTAAAGTAATCAAATTCCAAAAAAACATATTCCCTTTCAGAATTCAAAAAAAAAAACGCACTTATTTCCATTATACACTTTTTGTCAAAATTAATCCATTGCCTTTTTTCTAAAATATCTCTTCTATCTTTTTCTCTCTCTCAATTCGGATGCCATATCGATTTTTCTTACTTAAATTGAATAAAAAAATTAATTATATTATCAATGACTTTCAAATAAAAGATATTGATAGGTTCATTTTTTTTAAAATTTTAATCATTAAACTTAGGATAATCTTTATTTTTTTAAAAAAATATTTTTCTTTTTTTAATATCTAATTACAAAAGAATAAATAAATAATTAATTAAGAAAAATAAAAAATAAAACAAAAAATTATTTGAAAAAATTAGCATCATTAATTTTTAAAATACAATGTTGATTTTTAAAAATTAATAATATAATATTTTATTCTTCTCATATAGGATGAGGATTTTTTAAGATCATGATCAATACAAATATAATTATTATTCTTAGAAGAACAAAATCAAAGAGTTATGAAAGTTTAAAATCTTTTGAACACTACTAAGAAGACCTTCAAACAGTAAAAGAAGGCGACTTCGAGACACTTTAGAAATTCATTAGTTAGAATGCTTTTAATTAGAGTTCTTCAGATTTATAAATAAATTTCGATCGAAAATTATTAACGAACTTAAGAGATTTATATTTCCGAAAGTTGACATATAATGAAAAAAAAATAGTATATTGAAGTTATTTATGATGTTCATGTTTAATTTTTATACATATTTATGATAAGTTATGTGTATATGTCTATTTTAAATTTTTTTGATCACTATTATTAATAATTTTGGATAAAATAACTCTGAATAGCATTTTAAAAATTTATAGCACTTAAAATCAGGGTCGGCTCAAATATCTTTGAGGCCCAGGCGAAAAAAAAACTTTTAGATTTTTAATATATTTTTTTAAAAAATAAATATTTATCTTCATTTTTTATTTGAATTTGGGATAAATATCGATGGGTTTAAAAAAAAATTAAAAAAAATAAAAAATAAGTTTTTTAATATGTTTTGTATATTTAAAATCATATTTTTTTTAATAGAAATATTTATATACAAAAAATATATTAAAAAAATAAGTCTTTAATACTTTATCGAAATAAAATTATTTAAAATTAAAGGAACAATCAAATCTAATTTATGTCATATACTTTCAATTTAATGATACTTTAAAGTTTGATTATTTCCTAAAAAATATAATAAAAGAGTAAGTAAATATTAATTTTTATTTCGATTAAGTAGAATGAACATCTTAAGTCCAAATTAAAAAAATATATATAATTGATTATTCTCAAATATTAAAGAACAATCTATAAGTCTCATTATGAATTAAATATTATGATTAATGAAAATCTTTGGAAATTGGTATGTAATGTTTAAATTTTTCATTAAAAAATATAAAGAATATGAAGTGATCTTTTTTTATTTATGTAATAAAAAAGAAATCAATTTAATTTTGAAAAATATCGTATTCTTTGCGGAAGTGATAAAAAATCCTTATTTCTTTCTTAATTGAGAAAGAAGAAAAAGATCGACAAATAAATATTACAATTGAAAAAAAAGAAGAATATTTTTTGAGCGTAAAATGGATGATGAGTGAGAGCAGAGATAAAAAAAAATGATAGATCAGATAATGTTGGATTTGAAGTGATCAATCTGATTTTATAAAAAAAATTCATCAGCTACCAAAATAAATTAAAAAATATTAATGGAAGTCAATCTAAATAGTCAATATTCTTAGACTCGCTTCTCATTAAAAAAAAATCTTTATAATATATCATAATTAAAATTTAAATCTTAACTCTCTTAATTATTTATTAAAAAATATTATATTATTGTCCGAGAATGAGTGGAGAGATACATAATCAGTAAAAGGAAGAAAAGGACATATTTTTGAAAGATAATATGAAATAAATAAAATTAAAATAATTTAGGATTAAAAGTGGACATTTTCTTTAAAAAATGAATAGCAATATTCTTAAATTATTAAGAATCATGGGTTTCATTAAAATTGGGTCGCAGGTATAGGCCATCTATGTCTTGAGCCAGTATTGTTTAAAATGAATCTAATCAAAAAAATTTAAATTCATCAATAAATTTTAATTAAATTTCATAGATGAACTTAACAATAAGTTTTAGTTAAAATTCATAGATGAACTTAAGAAATTTGAATTTCTAATAAATTGATATGTAATGAAAGAGTTGATTGTAGAAAAGATAGATATAGTATGCCAATCTCATCTTGAGTCTCGTAAATAAAATTATAATTATGTGTCAATTGATACCCATTCTGATGTTGATTTTGAAAGTCAACACTATTGTTGTGTTTGATCTACGAAAATTAATATCATTCTATGTTAGAAGAATAAAATATTATATGTTGATTTTTAAAAATTAATATAATAATAATTTTATATTTCAAAAATTAATATTATAAAACGGTTGTTGATTTTTTAATTAGCATAGGAGAGTGGTGTTAATTTTTAAATAATTTTTTATTTTTTTATTCTTTTTAAATTAGATATTAAAAAACAAAAAATATTTTAAATATTTTTTAATTTTTTATTAAAATTAAAAATAAAAATTGATAAATTTAAGGATTATTCTGAGTTTAATGATTAATTTTTTAAAAAAAATAAAATCAACATGCAGTATCGGAGTAGAAAGAAAGAGAGAAGAGAAAAGAGATATTTAAAAAATAATAGATCAGTTTAGAAACTTATGCGTCATTTCAACATTCTGAAAGTGGGATGTGTATCTGAAAATTTAATAATTTTAGATACATCCCTAAATTGTCATCCGTTCTTTCCCCTTTCAAATATTATTTCGAAATAAACTTATGCGTCATTTCACCATTCTAAAAGGAGATGCAGTTGACGGGAGAAGAGGAAAGGAGCAGAGGCGGATTTATCTTAGGACCGGGGGCCCGTGACCCCCTCCCCCCACTCAAAATATAACCTAAACATAAGGCTTTCATATTCGATAATGAGAAAATGAGAAAGAGACTCGGAAGAAGAAAGAAAAAGAAAGTGAAAGAAAGAGAGTTAGTTTAATACGAATAAAACTTAATAATTAATATAAAAAAGGTAAGAGCGGAGAGAGTATATATATATATATATATATATATTAAACAAATAATTTAATTAAAAAAAATTAAAATTTGTTAAAGAGAATTTAACAATGTGAAGGTTTCAACGGATGATTGTATATACTTATGTTAAATTTTATGTTCACTCCTGAAATTTCAAGAAATTGTCAAATTTTCATCAAAATTTATAAGTTAATAAAATCTATTTGTCATGTCAATCGATTTGAATAATTTCTGCATCAAAATAGATTTAAATATTTTTTAATCTTCCGGAGTAATTTGAAAAACAACCTATGATGGAAGGATTTATCAACATAAAAGATAATAATTAACATAAACTTTTACAATTTCATACGAATAAAGGATTTAAAGCCAGATATCGTTAATTTAATATTATTTATGCCGACTTATAAAAAGACAATGACAAAAATAAACCGTCAAAATGATGACTACATTATAAATTCATGAAATAATAATTACTCTTGATTTAAGAATTAATAAAAAAGAAATCTCCAATATCAAGCGAGTAATCTATGATTCTCCCTTAAACCTACCAGACTTTCTCTTAACTTAATCGGTATATTTCTATTATCATATCTATCCTAATTTGTCATAAAAACTTTTCTTTCTTTCAATTTCTTAAATCAAAACTACAAACAACGCCGTCAAAATACAAACTAAAATTTTAAAATCTTTTTCATGACATAACAATTGAATAGGAAAATAAAAAACAAGAACATCGATAAACATGGAAGAAGAATAAGATGAAATGTAGAAGTTATCAACTTTGCAAGTTGAACCCTTTCAAATTTTTTCTTGGAATCCGCTTATCTCCTCTGAAGATAAATATATATAGTTGGTCTGATAATATTTATCACTTAATATACAACTCTCCCAAATCTAAAATCTTAAATTCGTCGAAAGGAGGCAGAGGCCTCGGGTATTCTGAGTGAAATGGACAAGTGAGTTGCACTGTGTGAGTGGGAGTTTGGATGTGTAGGAGGAGAAGGAATGATTTCATTTGATTGTTGCAGTAAAAGGTGATAATCTTCATTCGGGTCCCTCCAAGATTATGTGGAATTTCATTCAATACAGTGGTCTTTGTATGGGAGTCAGATACAGTGGTCTTTGTATGGGAGTCAGATGACCAACAGAGTATTGCACACACGCTGGAGATCGACCTTATGACCTATTACAGCAATACCAGCATGTACCAATAGCTGTTGATTTTGCCATGTTGTGATATGCTGTGTAGTTGCTTGAAGGCAGTCACTTCGCTGGGGGCGAGCGTTTCGCCTTTTGCCACAATTGAAGGCAGTCACTTGGTTTTACAAAAGCTTGGTTTCTAAAATCAAATTTTATAAAATAAATAAAAGATTTTTTTTATCAACAAATACCAACCTTAGTCTGTCTTGGTGGGGACAAGCTTGGTCAGCCGGAGCCCAGAGGAGGAAGATGGGCACCCATTGTAGGGGGTGATCAACATGATCTCAAGGGGTGCAAATGATGGAGACTCCAATCAGACGTGGAAGAAGCATGATCGTGCGGATTGCATAACTGTGGAAGATATACGCCCCGTTCCGGCCCGGTTATAGAGTTTGGACCTCAAGACTTGGAGGGATTAACTTTACAACATAATGACGCCCTGGCTATCCCAGCTACAGTGACCAACTATAAGGTAGCTCGGGCTCTTTGTAAATAATATTCTTTAACTGCTAGTGTTTGAAAAGATGGGAGATTTAGATGAAAGATTTACAAGTGGTGGTGACCCCCCTTTATGATTTCTCCAGACATTTCGGATAGCCTCTAAGGAAAATCAAGTTGCCCCTATTTTTGGGGGAGGAACCTAGGAAAAAGACCTTCATGATTGACTTCATTGTGGTAGATACCCATCCTCACACAGTATCATCTTGTTGGTAGCTCGATCGGTGTGTGTTTAACACAATTCGCAAAATATGCACAGTAGCAGACATTAAATAGTAATAACAAAAAAAATTAATTATTATATTACACACCACACGCATACAAGGATAAATCTCATGCATATATGATTTGATAAAATAAAACTTTTAAGAATAACATTTACTCTAGGTATACCTTACGGATGATGCATAAAGGAAAGAACATCAACTAGAGCGACATTGTCGAACCTCGCCTCTATTCGTATCCACGCCAAGCTCTTCAAGACAACTTCTTGAGCAACAAATCTCACCTTCGATTGGTACTAGCTAAGATTGGAGGAGATGCGATCCAAGAGAAGGAAACACAAAGGAAGAAGAGTCTTCTTCCTTGTGATTTTCTACAACAAAAAGGGAAGAACTCTTTTAGGGTGTGGCCGGCCGAGGAGAGGGAGGAGAAGTAAACAATATAATTCAATAATTATCTCTATAATTCTCCAAGTAAATATATATATATATATAGAGAGAGAGAGTTTTGATATCCTGCACAACTTATCTCCACTGGTCTCAGACCATCTTATTGTCCCGTTCGAGGCTCAACCTCCCCCATTCGGAGTCAAGCTATCTCTACTGGTCTTGGACTAGCTTATTGTCCCATTCGGGATTCAACCTCTCCCGTTCGGGGTCGAGCTATCTCCACTGATCTCGTACTAGCTTATTGTCCCGTTCGGAGACTATAGCCCTACGCTAGTGATTAGTCTTACGACATGCTTGGAGACTCTAGCCCTACGCTAGTAATTAGCCTTATGACAGGCTAGGAGATCCTAGCCCCGTGTTACTGATTAACCTTGTGACATGCTTGATGATTTCACGCTCGACTCCTTAATCAAAAATTATTAGTCTTACGACAGACCCAGAGATTCCATCTCCAACTCTTCAGTCGGAAAACACCGTCTTATTACATGCTCAATTTTCTTCCTTAACTCATCTGTCAGAAGATACCTTGCCTTGCGATAGGCTCGGCGACTCCTTCCTCGACTCTTCAGTTGGAAGCTCCCTCATTAACTCAGTCGGATATTTCTTACACGCCTAGTCAAACCTCACGTGGAGGTTCGACGCACGATATCGGATAAAGAAAATTTGAAAATGTGCCAATGTGATAAATCCCTTCCACCGCCACATAACAGTCCAGTTAGTCGGACTCGCGCCTCCTTTGACTAGACTTGAGGGGGAGGCTTGTGGTGTGAGGTTGAGATAAGGTCAAGTAGATGAGAGGGGTATTTGGGTCTTTTCCTCTTCTTTGGTCTTTAGGGCTTTGGAGTGGGAGAAAAGGAGGGACTTTTGGGGGCGCCGCCAGCGAGGCCTTGGGGGGAGGGGGCACGCGACTCCATCGCCGCCACCGGATATCGCCGACCAAAGGACGTCGCCGGACCTCCTCTCCCTCTCCCTCATTCTCTCTTCCCTTTTCTCCAAGCACCGCCGCCGCCTCCACCATGAAGGTGAGGCGCCTCACCCTCCCATTGCCTCTGTCGCCGGCCACATAGCAATACATCGACACAGCAATGCATCGCCGCCTCGTTCCCTCTCGCCGTTGTCTAAGCCGCTCCCGTCTCTCGCTGTTGGACACCGCCGTTGCCGCCGGCCACCTCGGGGCTCTCTCTCTCTCTCAAATGTTTTCTTCTTTCCTCTTCTCCAGCCGTCGGTGCCGCGACAGCCGGCCTCCGACAGCCGGCCTCCTCTTCTCCAGCCGCCGGCGCCACCACAGTCGGCCTCCTCTTCTCCAGTTGTCGGCGCCGCCACAATCGGCCCCCACTTCTCTAGCTGTCGACATTGCCACATCCAGCCCCCTGCTCTCCAGCAGTCGGCCACCATCGTAGTCGGCTGCCACCATCGTCGCCGTCTCAACCGGTCGTTGCTCAGCTAGCCACCGCCTTAGTCGACCGTCGCCGTCTCAGCCGACCATCGCTCAGCCGGCCACCTCCTCATCCAGCCGTCACCATCTCAGCCGGCCGTCGCTCAGTCGGCCATCACCTCAGTTGACTGTCGCCGTTGCTCTCCAGTGGCCACCATCTCCGGCGCCCTTTGCTTTGACCTCCGAGCCGCATTCGGTCGCCACTACTAGAGCCGGTCACCGTCGCCGTCTCAGCCGACCGCTGCTCAGCTGGCCACCACCTCAGTCGGCCGTCACTCTCTAGTGGCCACCATCTCCGATGCCCTTTGCTCCGACCTTTGAGCCACATCCGGCAGCTACCACCGTTCCTCGCCGACCATAGACGACCACTGAGGTTGTCCCCCTCGGTCCCATCCAGCGGCCACTGCCGTCGTCGCCTCCAGCGGCCACTGCCGCCTCCAACAATCTCCGCCAACCCCAGCACCGACAACGCCCCTCTTCGCCCTTCGAGTCGTTGTAGTGTTCCGGCGTTCAAGCCGATGTAGTATTCCGACTTTCGAGCCGTTGTCGCACTTCGACCTGTGAGCCGATGTAGTGCTCTGGTTCTGTGCCGCCTACTCCATGCGGCTCCGCGTCGCCTATACCATTCCGGCTCAGCGCCGCCTGTACCATTCCGACTGAGCGCCGCCTGTATCATGTCGGCTCCGCACTGCCTACTCCATCCAGCTCCATACCAACTCCGGCCTCTTCGGCTTCGTGTTGCCTCCAGCCCGCTTTTGCGGACTTGGTATGTTTTTACATTCAGTCTTTACATATCTTATTACAGTACTGTTTATCTATTTCATATACTTAGTCGGAGACTGACTTGAGCGTCGGAGGATCAAAGGCCGGGCCAACCCAGTCTTCATCCTAACCTTTGTCGCTCTTTTGCTTCTCGCAGGCCATCCCGATATGTCTTTTTGTCTCTTGATCGCGATGATTCCGTCAACACAGAGGATAGCTCACCGCCAACTCCTTCTTGGTCACGACATTTAAAGATTGGTCAACGAAGATTCCAACTCACCGATGGCTCATTCGTCCAAGGTCTCGGTGCAGGAACAAATTGACGCCGTCTGTGGGAACATCAGGTCCTGAGTTGAGATTTTCAGATGGATGACATCGGAATATTTTAATAAATTCGTCATCGCCGCGATGTAGAAAAAGGGACTAACTTATTATCTTCAGGATGATGGTGGAATCACCTCCAATCCACATCATGTCCGAATTTATATAGTTCTATATTATTGCTTATCCCTGCAACTTTGCTTGAAGGTACTCCAGTGATTCTCTATCGACGAAAGCTTCATCCTCCCCCTTGATCCGAGGTCGAGTATCTCCGCTAAAGCACCAATCTCCCCCTGATCAAGGGTCGAGGCTCTCCGTTAAAACTCCGTCCTCCCCCCTGATCCGGGGTCAAGTATCTCCGTTAAAGCTCCGCCCTCCCATGTAATCCGGGGTCGAGTATCTCCGCTAAAGCATCGATCTCCTCCCTGATCAGGGGTCGAGGCTCTCCATTAAAGCTCCGTCCTCCCCCTGATTCAGGGTATAGTATCTCCGCTAAAGCACCGATCTCTCCCATGATCAGGGGTCGAGGCTCTCCGTTAAAGCTCCGCTCTCCCCCCTAATTCGAGGTCGAGTATCTTCGCTAAAGCGCTGATCTCCCCTCTGATTAGGGGTCGAGGCTCTCCATTAAAGCTCCGCCCTATCC